>VZRX01009956.1:0-26672 GCA_013398075.1 Notiomystis cincta
CTCCCTCCTTCCCACTGACAGGGGGACAGGGCAGGGGGGCTTTGGTCAGTTCATCACTGAGATTTTCTTCCCCTGCTCAGGGAGAGGAGTCCTCCCCCTGTAACACCGTGGGGTCCCTCCCATGGTGTCCAGTTCCCTGTGAACTTCTCCAGTGTGGGTCCAAGCTCATGAGCAGCAGTCCTGCCAAAACTGCTGCAGTGTGAGTCCCTCCCACGGGCACACAGCCCTCCCAAAACTGCTGTGGTGGGGGTCACTCAGCAGCACATCCCTCTCCAGAGCCGTCAGGGACTGGCTCTGCCAGACATGGGGGAAGCTTCCAGCAGCTTCTCACAGAAGCCACCTCCGTGGTCCCCTCTCTACCAAGAACCAGGCCATGCCAAACCAACATGATGAAATCATATGCTTCAAAATAGCTGTGGTGCTATTTCCAGCTTAACATAAACAGCTACACAGAGCCTCCAGATCTGTACATCATTCAAAAGACTCCTGTGAATTAAGAAAGGCGATTCCACACATTCTTATACTACATGAAGTAATGTATATGAATCAAAGAACAACTGGCTGATGAACTGTAGAAGAAAAGGAGATGCAGGAGACATTCTGATAAAACACAGACTAGAGTGGTGTTCTGCAGCAGCTACAGTCAACCAGATACCTCTGGTGCCTGCAAGAGACTCTGGATTAGTCAATAAAGAATGCTTGCTTTAGACTAACAATTTACTGAAAATATTTCTATGTTAGCATCTTATTATTACTATGAAATGTGGGTAGTTAAGAAACCAATGGTATGAAAATTTCTGAAAGAAAGGGCTGTACATAACACAGAACAAGAAAGTTTTCATGCTTTCTGCACATAAAATACTGCTCAAACAGAACAGAGTGTTCTAAAAGTCACTACACTAGTTGGCAGACAACTCTCCATGTGCACCTGAATAGAAACCCCATTTCAGGTGCCAGGTACACACCACATGCCTGCAGTGAAAGTTGTATTCTGCAGGAGTCAGCTTAGTGGTCCATTAGAGAATCATTTTAAGATTTAAGTCTATGGTAATGGTTTCTGTTTTTCACAGGGAAAACCTCTGAGCGTTAAACTCTTGACCCAGCTGACACTTCACATTAAAGGAACTTCAGTGGACAAAGCAAAAAGAACTGCCTGACCAAGAGGCAGCCTGCAGTAAGATCTCCAGTTGCTAGGAAACAAGCCTCCTCTCTTCCTTAAAAACTGCATCTGTGTGACAGTGCCTGACTGCTGATCAAGGAAAGCTAACAGGGCTTCAGTATGAATATCTGATGTGAGACTGCTGCCACAACACCATGGCCAGGAGACCACTGTTGAGGGAAAGCTCCCAGAAAGCTGGCTCACCCAGGATCAGATCAGTCCCCTCTCCAAACAGAACTGCTATTCATGATCCTAGCAGGAATGGGGCTTGGTGCCCACAACCAATTTAAAGCAATTCTATAAGTCCCTCCTTCTACACCTCTTGGCTCACAGAATACTTCTTTTTTTTCAGGTCCATAGGAGGAATAAAAGACATACTAGAAAAAAAAAATCTTTTTACCTCCTCTAAGAATTACTTAGATTCCTCTTATTTACACAGCTAGATGTGCACTTGGCAACTGCTTAAATGAAGTTTTACTAACATGTCAGAGCCAGCCAGTCAAGGCATGGGAAGTATTTTAAGAGTACTTAGTCAGCCAAATTAAACACTTTCAGTTTAAGAGTTACACTTTTATCCTCCAGCACAAAGGAGAGAAACTTTGATGGAGGTGGACTCTGCCAGTATGCACAGGAGGGTGTCAACTTGCTGCAGTCTTTGAGAGTACTCAGTAAGCACCTGCTCCTCAAGGGTGGCAGGGCTGTGCCCTCGGGTCAATTCTTTCCCACCTAAGGGAGTGTGCAGTGAACTCTGCAAAGGAGGCAAATGACAAACTGAGCTCCTCTGGCATGCAGATGTAAGTGATGATGGTAGGAGCAAAATGCAGAAATGAGTCACTAGTCAGACATCTATCTCAGCATTTAGCTTTACTCTAAAGTGGAAAATTTCCTCTTTTCCTGAAAAAGGAACAAAACCCGAGGAAGACAGCAAAATGAGAAGAGTTGTTTTCCCTCAGAGAACCTAATTTTGTACTCAGTCCTAAATCTGTTACATTTCCATACATGTCCATGAACAGACTTTCTTGTTCCTTCTCTTCCTAGATCTCCTGCTGTTATGTGTTCTCTCAGTGTTCTATTAAACATCTCAAGACTAAAACAGCTTGCTAAAAAAAATCAGTGCAGACACTCTGCAACCCTTCCCTCTTCCAAACCCTTCAGCCAAAAATGCAGTGCAGTTTTCAAACTCTACATATATCTTCAGAGCTCTCTTAAGCCAGGACCAAAAAGTAAGGAAAAGAGATTCCTCTCACACCCAAAACACTTGCAGTGAAAGAATTTAAGTTACACCACAATATTGTGAATACAATCTTTATAAAGCATGGGTGGCACTAGAGAATAAAAAGACTCTGTGGTCACTACAATAAACATTCAAGAGAAAGAGCATCTTGGGTGAGCATTTCTGCTGAGAGTCCCTGTGGGACTGGACAACAGGACAATGTGCTGAGGTGCAGTAACATGTTCAGCATGCACAGCTCTGTGTATTACACAATATAGGAGGTGTGTTTATTCTACCATAGCAGTGTGTTGGATGGTTATCCCAATTTTCCTACAAACCAGCTCTCACCACAGACACCAAGGTGTTGGCATTCACCTGCTGCACTCAGCAACAAGCTCACCTCAACCTCCTTGGTTCAGGGTATGTTTGTTAAGGCAAAAGGGGGAAGGGGGAAGCCTCGGAATCGGAGTATCAAAGCCAGCTGCCTGAGGCACAGAGCTACCTGGGCTGTCACAACTGCTGAACAGCATCAGTTATGGTCACATCAGGATGCTGGTGTTGTTTAGTCACCTAAAAGGCCTAAGTTGAAATGGTTCTTTTTAAAGCCCTTTCCTCACACAAATATTAATGTCCCAAACAACCATCATCAGCCAGCTCAGTAAAAATTAGGAACCACCTAGCCTAGCACATGGCAGTGCAATTTATTAACAGCCACAGAGGCAGCAGACAGAACCCAAGCTGCTATGAAACTTTTGCTGGAACAAATTCAGTAAACCATATTTATATTTGATGTCAGTTACTTTTCCAGGCCAGTGCATTAAAAAAATATTAAAATTAAGAACTCTAAACAAGAAAGGCAGGAACCTGACACACCTTCTGGATTGTTCATTCAAGCATCTGATGATCATTAATATGAACTACCAGTTCACAAAACACAGTTTCAGCTACGCACACTGAGCTACTCTCACATCTGGCCTACCAGTGGCTCACAGCAGCAAAAACCAGGAATGCTTTGCAGGTACTCATCACAAAAACTCAAAAAGCATGAAATACAAGCTATTCAAAGAAACTAAGCTTTAGATGACTGAAAAAATGCACTTTGTGAAACTGCTGTTGTACTGAAGGATAAAATGGCACTTTGACTAAGGCAGCTGAAAATCCATTGCACTGGAGCTCCTCCTGCAGCCTCTATTCCCAAGCCTAAAAGCAGAAGTGCCATTCTGGGACCTGCAGGAAGTACATTCTGATTCCTCCTATTTCTATCAAATGGAGCTTCCTAGCACAGAACATCAGACAGAACAAAGAAGTGACACAAGTGAAAGAAGGAAAACAAACCTCATAACTCATCAGTGACTCATGATCTACCACAGAAACTAGTATTTACTTGATGATTCTGAAGGTAACAAATGATTAAGTTAATTTAGTAGACATCTAGAGAGTTGCTTAATACCAACTCCACTCATGTCCTGCACAAGGCCAAGAGTAATTCCAGCTGCTCAGACAGAGTTTCTGCAAGCAAAATAAAATCACAGGAACATTTGACTGCCTGGCATAGAGAAAAGACAGGACTGAACAAAGAAAAGGAAGTAAAACAAACCCAAGATTTTAGTAGTCATAACACATGGTATATAATACAGCTTCATGGATCAGTTTGTATGTCAGTAACTTCTGTAGTCACTGAATCCCATTTGTCTGATGGTATCAATAAGATAAACCAATTATACTGGCACAATCTAGGAGTCAAAATATTTTCCATGCCATAATGGCAGAGAGAGCAGGATTTGTTCAAGTTTTCATTCTGCCTTGTACAGAATGTAGGGTAGCAAGTCTGGCACATAAATGTTGCCTTCTGAGAATTATACAGTATCCTGAGGTAGAAGGGACCCATAAGGATTATCAGCCCAACTCCCTGCTCCTCACAGGACTACTTCTCTTCTCCTGCATCACTTTAAAGTTTTATGACTCACCATATGCATTATTTGGATTTCTTTGAAATGTTATTGGATAGCTGGCAACAGCTACAGGAGAATGAATTTTATGCCCTTTGTTGTCTTTCACAGCCTTATGTTCTTTCCTTCAACTCCCTGCAAATCTTCAATACCTCTTCACTATACTTTTTAGTCTTCCAAAAGGCAAACCAATCCAAAAAAACACCAAATAAACCCCTTTCCATTCTCTGTAATGTAATGGCACTAAATTATTGAATTACTGAATAATTACTTTATATATTTATAGCTATTAAATATCGCCATGCCCCTATTTTCCAATTTCCACTACTAATTATTAATGCTACTACTGTCTACCTTTTTCACAGTATTTGCTGCAAGCCAGAAGAGTAGAGCAGGACAGGACAGGACTCTCACATAGTGCTCTCACTGTCTTTCCACATGTCTGAAACCACACTGAGCTCTGCTGCTGTTTACTGTTCCCTGCACTGTTAGTTGAGAACACTCAACCAACATCTAAAACCATCCTGCTTCAGTGCTAGGAGGACACATTCAGAGAGCTCAGAAAGATCATCCAGCTGTGTCTAAGCAGCTTTGCTGCATGTCCACAGGTCACAAGGGCAACACTTTTCTCAGTTTATCAACTCTTTGATATCTTGAAAGCAAGCAAAAAAACAAACCAAGGTTTCCAAGACTGCCAGAAATACAAGACATGTGGTAGAAGCAACATTTTAGGCAGATATCTAACTTCTCAGAAATACCCTTTACTTAGGATGTCTAACACTTCACTTGAGAAATGTGCTTCTGCCAGATTTGTCTAATAGAGGATTCCAGAGTCACATTCAGGCATGCCTGTGGACTATTCCAGACTACCTGAAAATGCACCTGTGCAGAAGAGCTCCAGTGAATGTCACAGAACCACAGAATTACCTGTGCTGGAAAAGACCTTTGAGATCATCAAGTCCAACCTATGACCAAACACAACCTTGTCAACTAAACCATAGCACTGAGTGCCACATCCAGTCTTTAAACACCTCCAGGGACAGTGACTCCATCCCCTCCCTGGGCAGAACATCCCAGTGCCCAATCACTCTTTCAGTGAAGAATTTTTTCCCAATGTCAAACCTTAAACTTTCCCTGATGCAGCTTAAGACTGTGGCCTCTTGGCCTGTCACTGCTTGCCTGGGAGAACAACCCCCACCTGGCTAGAAGCTCCTTTCAGGTCGCTGTAGAGGGTGAAAAGGTCCCCCCTGAGCCTCCTTTTGTCCAGGTAAAACAACCCCAGCTCCCCCAGTTGCTCCTCCTTCACCAGCCTTGCTGTCCTTCTCTGGACATGTCTGAACATCTCAAGATCCCTCCTGACCTGAGGGGCCAGAACTGGACACAGCACTCGAGGTGTGGCCTCACCAGTGCCGAGTGCAGGGGCAGAATGACTTCCCTGCTCCTGCTGGCCACGCCAGTCCTGATCCAGGCCAGGAGCCATTGGCCTTCTTGGCCCCCTGGGCACAGCTGGCTCCTGTCCAGCCTGCTGTCCATCAGTCCCCCAGGTCCCTCTCTGCCTGCCCACTGTCCAGCCACTCTGTCCCCAGCCTGCAGCACTGCAGGGGTTGTTGTGGCCAAAGTGTAGGAATTTCTCAGAGTGTGTTTTTGAATGTGATCACCTTCTTTTATAAACTGTTGTTATTGGTATTGTAGCTGTCACTGTTCATTTTCTTATCTCATTGCTGTTTTCAAGTAAATTGTTCTTATCTCAACTCAGCCTTTGTCTCCCTCTCACCAGAGGGAGTGGGGGAAAAGGGAGCAGCTGAGTGGAGTTTAATGTTTCCAGCTGAGTTTAAAGCACAACAGTTCAAATGTTTCTGCCATGCTATTAATACCTGACATGAAGCTGGTGAAGACTGCAGTCCAACTTGGCTGCTCTATTTTTAGCACAAGGAACAACAAATTATCTCAACCATAACATGTTTCTATTTATTTATTAAAAATAATAATGCAACTCACAGAGAGGCTGCCCAAATCCAGAACAAAGGATTCTGCTATGGAAGAAAACTTAACTTAAAACACCTTTTTGTTCTTCTTTAATTTTTAGGACAGGATTTTAAACTCTTCTTCCCTTCTGTATTATTTTTAACTTTAGACTACCAGATGTAAAGTGCAGTCTAGTGCACTGTTAATGAAACAGATAAAATATCTACAAGTACTTAATGGTACCACTAATAGGAAAAAAATCAGAGTAGAGGAAGAATTTAATAGAAGACATTAGAAAGACTATATTACATAAAGTGACACTAGCACCTCCTTTTCCTCACCTCTCAACAATTTCTGATTCAAGATCTTATTTCCATGGTCTAATCACAAAGTGCCTCCCAATCTAGAGCTAATACCACTCCATACTGCCTTTCCACATGAATCTTTTATGCCTCTGAAAAGTGTGGACATACTCAATTCCTCCCTGTGAAGAGTTCAGGAAAACATTTAAAAGCACAGAGTTATAAGAAACAAACCACTTCAGGAAGAAAAATTTCTATATTTTTTATAATGGAAAAAGAAATAATTCTTTTTAAAAATGGAGTTTCAAAATATTCAAACTGATGGACAGTACAGCCCAAGCAGAGATGCATTGGTTGTACAATTAGAAACATTATTCAAAATGCCAGTGAGACAGTTTCATAATAAATATTATTTAGCAACATATGAATACTACTGCACAATACAATTTAAAATGCAACCCTCTTCTGACTTCAAATCACTGCTTACCCACCAAAAATGCACCAAATAATTTTTGAACAACCACATATCATCTCTAAAAACACACTCTTACCTTCCTCAGTTTCTACTGGTTGCTGGGATAGAATTTTAAGAAGAACTGGATTTTTCCATACCCCTTCCCTTGTGATATCCACCAATATTTGGAGGTTGTTATTCCCAAATTCCAGTAAAGCATCATGTGAATCCTATAAAATGTAAAAAAAAGTCATTAAAAGTCTTAGCTAAGAATTAAGCCAATGTAATTTTACATTATCTATCCTAATATTTCACTACATTCTAATACTTTCACACTATTCCTCTCAGTCATTATTGCTTTGACAAGTTTGCATTGGGATTTTAATAATCCAATGTCCTTTCACTTCTCTAATCCTACAGCAAAACTTTTCAATTTCAGACTACTGAGTTGACTGAAATGCCTTAAATCAAAAAGCCTGTTCTGCAGTTGTAATTCTTCTGCAATTTTTATGGTTCTCCATGTACATGTGTGTATATACAAAAAAAATAACAGGAATTGTATAAAAGACAAAGGATGATTTTGTATCAAAGCATATAATGCTATTGAAAAACTCAGAAGGAAGACTAAAGAGTTTTCAAAATGAGTAACAATATGGCAAGAGGCTAAAACTGCATATCTAGGGTTAACACTAAAGATGAGCCACTCAATTCACTTTGAAAATCACCAAAGCCATCAGTCACTAGTTCAAGAAGGCCATGGGAGATTTCATCATTAAGAAGGAAACGTCCCTCCACTGGAAATGAAGATGCAATTTCCTTAAAAGCTGATCTATGTCCAGTGTGTTTAAGATGCAGGGATTTCTGATCCTGACAGATGTGATGCTGGGAAGCCTGACCCAGAGACTCTCCACAATCAGCAGGTCTCCAGCTGAAGCTCACCCACAAAACCTCTAAACACAGCACATTGCTCAGTGATCAGGGCCCTGCTGCTTTGAATTCTGGAAATCTGAGGAGTAAAGGAGGAAGTAAAAAAAGACATTACACATGGGAGAATCTAGAGTCTAATACAGAAAAGAAAGCAACTTGAAACAAATTCCAGGCAATTCATATCCCTATTAGAAAAACAAGATGTAGGGTGATTTGAACTGAAAGAATTAAAATATCACCTTTCAGAATTTCCTAATGTTGACAAATAAAGCCAACTACCTGCAAACAATTTGTGGCTACACCTTCAGTACAATTCTCACAGCAGCTCTTAAGTTCAATACATGGCAATAGTTCTGGTGAGCTGTGTTTCAAGCTGTTTGTATTTTTAACACAATCTTTAACCTCAGGCTTGCTTTTGATAGCCTCTGTTGTATCCTTTAGATATATTGGAATCAATTCTCTATGTTCTGAATTATCAAAATTAAATGGAGCTAGTGCTGTGACCACTAAAAATACGAGACTACCCAAAGAACTTTGTGTCAAGGGCTATCAAAAGACACCACTGAACTGCTTTCCACAACACAACACACAAGACATGTTTAAGTCCATGAGTTACCTTCTACAATCAAAGCAGTCTGCTATGAGAATGACCAAGATTTCCCCACTAACCATTCACAGCAAAGGGCAACTCTGCATTTAATTATTAAATGCTTTTTAATAAATGAGATATTGACATTCAATATCCAGTATCAGATGTAATTTCAGACCATCTTCACTATTTGGATACAGCAGTATTTCCTTTCTAATAGTGCAGCAAACTGTGCTGCACAAATCTCTGCACAAGAGAACTTGAATTTTAACTCTTGGGCAAAGCATCTTCCCATTAAGGAGTGAGGCTTTATTCACAATAAAAGACTCATGATGGGGGAATTATATTCTTACAGCAAAGGGTGCACTTACATTGATCCACAACTCTCAAGTTTCTTGAAGGACTCCTCTTGAATATCTATGAAACCATCCTATCAGATATCCCAAATTACTCCCAAATTAAAGTGAAGCACAGGGTTCTCCTCACTCCCTGATTACATGTGTCTGCTCCAAGTATCCCACAGCTTATTTGTGTACTGTATGTAATAAACTCAAGTATTAGAGCACCACTGAAGTCTGTGTCCAGCAGCAAGATCCATTTGTTCTTTGGACAGTTTGTCAGTCTCTACAATAGAAAATTATGTGTATGAACCTCTTCAGAGAGCCTGTGCACAACTCTGAGGCATTCTTTCACTCAGCTGAGAACACAGGCAAGGTTAGAAGAAAATCACTCCCAGCAAATACCAAAGTGAAGATCCAACAATCCAAAGGGGACGACAAAAAGATGTATACACTCCTAAAAAGTTCATTATAGCAGACAACTTAATGCTTGCTCATTTAGCACACAATGAATTGTGACATTTCAGAGGGAGAGCAAGAACACTGGGTGTTCTGCAGCACAAGGTGTTAAGTATCTGCAGGAAATCTCAGAAGCAGCATACAAAAGTCAAGAAAAAGTAGAGCAGATTATATTCTCTATGTTTCTGTGTAAGCTGATAAGATGTACCCCTGATGCTAGAAATGGATATTACTGTACTCCATAGCTAGGCTAATCTTCCTATGCTAGTCATGACGTTGAAGTAACAATGTCCTGACTGACCTTTAAAGAAACAGGATTTCCAGCTCTAACCAGCCTTTAAGGTAACAGGCCAGAGGGGAAAGGAGAAAGGAAACAAAGCAAGCTATCAGTTTCATTGTTAAAGTCCTATCCAAGCATTCACAATCTTCAGCTGCTCACACCTTCCATGTCTCATAAGGTTTGGTGCTTGACAGGGACCTGGATGTGGGATGTTGCAGAGAAGCTGTCAAGGCCTGTTCTCAGGCTATCATCACTTGCTGCTCACACACCTGGACACAAATCACACCACTCTCATGAAAGACAAGGCTCCAGGGGCCAAGCTGACAGACCCGTGGATCTCTCTGGTTTCCTTCACTTGGCTGAGAAAAGGAAGGACCAAGGAAAGCTTGAGAGCAGCTCAACAGGACATGGAGTCACAGAAGACACTGGAGAGGCTGAGGTACTCTGTAACTTTGCCTCAAGCTTTCCTGTCAAAGTCTGCACTCTGGCCTCCCTGGTCCCTGCCAACAGTGGCAGAGCTGGAGGTGGGGAAGAGGCATGACAGAGGAGATCTTAATCACATTAGCACCCCTGGTATCAAAAGGGTGTGGGTGGTGATTATGGATGTCACTGC
This sequence comes from Notiomystis cincta, assembly GCA_013398075.1. NCBI lineage: Eukaryota > Metazoa > Chordata > Aves > Passeriformes > Notiomystidae > Notiomystis > Notiomystis cincta. The sequence goes on from VZRX01009956.1 coordinate 10,249, forward strand.
AAGTCCTGTACTTGGCTCTGTAAGGTCACAGTCACTGGAGAAAGGTTCCTAGTGACTGAAGAAATCACCAGGAGTAAGAAACCCTGGGGAACTACAGGTCAGTCAGCATAGCCTGACCCCAGACAGGACATGGGACAAATTATCCTGGAAACTACATGCAGTAATCTGACTGCCTTCTGTGATAACAAGATGACATTAGTCATACTTGGCAAGGCTTCTGACCAACTCTCGTAGCATCTTGAAAACCAAATTGTTAAAAGAAGGAAAAGTGGGCAAAATACAGGTAAAAAAACCAGCTCAACAGCCAGACTTAAGAGGCTTGTGACAAACTGGCAGCTGTCTCCCAGTAGCACTTCTCAGGGTCAGCAGTGAGCTGGTATTTTTAACACATTTATTGTCTGAATAATGGGACAAAGCACATTCATCCTGTGCCAGTCCACAAGTTATACAGAACCTGGAGAGCAGCTGACACTGCTGGGCAGGCAGCCACTGAGACATTCAACAGGCTGCAGAAAAAATCACTGACAGGGACTCAGGGAAGCTCAACAAGCAAATGGAAGAGCTGCACATGGTACAACCCCACAGGTCTCTAGGGTCTGTAATTTAAGTGCAGGTCAGCAGTGAGCTCCTACTGCTGAACAGGCTCAAACAGAGCACAACCAAGAGATTCCTGAAGTGGTCATTCCTGTTTGGCACTTTTGAAATTCCACTGCAGCACAACACCTAGTTTGCAACTGTCCTATACAGTTCATTTGCACAGTGATGCACATCCAGCAAAGATCACCACCTACAGAAGAGAGGGTGAAAAGGAAACTCTTAGAGCTGTTTTTATCTACACTGTATTGCCAGAAGGTACCTGGAACTGCCTAGTGAGGAAGTGTTTCCACATGTAAATGCTCTCATTTTGAAAGGACTAATGAAAGTTTGTGCATTTTCCATTTCTTAAAGACAACATTTGGTGGGGCAGGACCCTAAGCAACCTGATTTAAGAAAGGTCTCTTACTCTGAGTGAAGAGGTGGATCAGGTAACTGAGCTCTCCTCCAGCAAACTCATGACTCTGCCACAGAAACCTTCAGAGAGCTGCAGATTCAACACACTCAAATTTCAAACTATGTCTGAAAGCACACTTTGTGGAAGTCAGTGCTTCTGCCCTACATGAGTATTTTTCCAACTGCAAGAAAAAAACCAAACCAACAACAGAAGTGAGCAAAAAAGCACATAAGGAGTTCTTTCCAAATGCAGAAGTACAGTGCAGACTTCCACCTTCTAAGGACCATAAAATTAGAAGTCTCATAGCTGAATGCAACAACCAAGCAGTTTTGATAACATTAACAATCTCATCTTCCCTAGCAGTACCAAAGATTTGCTGTAGATATTGCCCCAAAGTTAATTTTATTTTTAGATAGCTGTAGTAACTATGTTCCAACTGTTAGCTCATAGCAACCTGCTAACTGAAATCATTAAAGACCACGCTATTTCTAAAAATGATAATAAAGAAAGTAGAGTTGGTGAGTGAGTTATTGGTAAAACCACTTCAAAAACCAGGTGTTGGTATTGGTAGAGGAATTGGTGCTAATTGGCAGGTGCAAAGATAGCCAAGCAGGATGCTTGCAATGAGTGATTTATGGTCTTGAGCCTGAAATGCTACTCACAAGGTTAAAAATAATTTTGGAGTGTCACAGCTGGACCCAAAAATGCAAGTGGCTTTACATGCTCTTGACCAGAGCTCAAACTGCTCTCAGCTAACAGCATTGAGAGACTGACACATAGAGGTTTCAGGCTGTGTTTAAGCATTTGAGAACATCACTTAAGCAATCCTTAGACTCACACAGCTGTTTGTCCTCTCAAGTCTTTGCTTCCAGTGCAAGCTGGAACAGTGAACAAAATTCACTACAAAGACCCTCAGGGAAAACGTGGGGTTTGTTTTGGTTTGTTTTTTAAAATTAAAGCATTAAGCTCCCCCTTTACACTGAGCTAAATGGCATAATTAGCCAGGTGGATGACACACAATGCTTAACACAATGCTACTGTCAGAAGATGCTCAAGTTGTAGCCTCAGGACAGCTTTAAAAACATCACTGGAAAACAACAAACTGATCTAAATTTGCATCCATGAAATACCTAACCACAGCCCAGTTTCTGTAAACTGGCAGTTACTCCCTATGGGAAGTTTATGTGTATTTTTTTATCTTCAGTCTTAAGGATGATTAAAAAACCAGCTACAGGTGAGCAGGCAGAAGAGATACTGGATCTTACCTAAAAAATCCATAGAAGCCCATTTTAACAACCTCTGCTTTAGGCCTTTCCCAAGTACATGTCACACAGCATTAAGTCTTTTCAACACCACAGGCTGCCAGAGCATCCACTATGCATTCTCTTCTCTCACACTGACATTACAGCATTAGCCCCTCTCAGTCTCGAGTGCAGATCAGGTCAAAGACTAACTCCAAAAAACCATCAGCACCCAAGAGCCTGTGTGTTCAAACTTCACCTGGAAGACTGAACTCAGTGAGCCTGACTGAGCTCTGTGAAGGCATTCAGCTCTGGTGTTATGTCCCAGAAAGGGGTGGAATTCAAAGCACTGAGGAGCTGGAAGCCACGGCCTCAGAAACAGCCAGAGCAGCCCACATATCTGCCATCACCACTGGAATGACATGGCTGACAAAAATTAAATATCATACAGCCTGGGCACAGGTGAGGTACTGCTGCTGAAAATACCACTGTTCCCTAATCTGAGAGCTTCAGGATGCAGTACAGAGCCAGCAGAGCCCAGCCCAATTATGAGGAACAATCACATTTTAGCATCTCTGTATTAAGAGCTGAAAGGACCTAAGAAGGTGAGAGAGAAGGGGCTTTGGATACAAGCACACTGATTTGCTGAGTCAGCACTGTGTTTGAGATTCAGGGTCTCAATACCAAGATACCAAATATAAAATTCACCAACAAATGTAGCATAAGTTACTAACTACTGTCAGTACACTCCCCTTCCATTACAGTGCTTAGCTGAACCTCGTTGGACCTGCTGAAGAATATAAAGCTAATATTAATGTGAATATTTGCAAAAATCTACTATGGATACATCAAAAGTCTTTGAAGAAATCTAATGCAACATTTATGTATACAGATCTCAGTAAGTTAGGACAACACCATAAACAGGTTCTAAAGAGCAGGATATAAAACATTTCATTCCAGAATAAGTCAGGAAAGAATAATACAAAAAGAGCCTATGGACAAAGTTCAAAAGGAAAGACAAGCCTTGAAACAGTTTACTGAATTCATCAGGATTTTTCAGTCCTGGCAGTTTAGAGTGACCAGCATCTAACAGAGCTTCACAAAAGTTTTTGGTTTATGCTCACCCTCAACTCACAGTTTTTCTAAATAAAGCACTGATGCTCTTTTTAAGGTTTGAAGGGAACCCATATTCAATATCCAGAACAACACATGTCTATTTCCACTAAAGATGTCTTTGAATGCATGGTTTTACCTTCTTCACCTGACTAGATTATATTGATCCACACAGTACCTCGCCACTGAGTTCCTCCCCCAGATTAACAGAGTTTACTCGTATCAAGAGTCCTGTGGTAATTCTGCCCCAATCCTTTCACTCGTATTTTACAGCATTTCCCCACTTGCATCTGCATCCTTTTGCTTGCTGCCACTGAATAAACCCATGCTGAGACCTGCCATACAATCTCACATCTTGTTATTATTTTGCCCAAGCTGCCTCTGATCTTGCTTAGGGATAAGGAAAACTGGACTCATGGTGACTGCAGGACCTAACTGCTGTTATTTAGGACACCAGAACAAACAGGTTCAGACACCAAATAAAGATTTTGACAGCATTCTGTATTTAAGTTGGACATCAGTGACACTCCACCTTCAGGTCTAGGACAGTCCCCACACCTTGATGCTTTAAAATGCAAGTCCTCACTCATCTTTCACATTCCTGGGATGAAAATTTATTTGAAGTTTCACTGACTCCCATTACCTGTGTAGATTGTTACAGAGCAACAATTACTGCAGGCAGATCCGAAAAATACCTCCCATATTAGGAGTTCTAGTCCTCTGAAGCCACTGTGGCTGACCACCCTTCTCTGTGGCATCCCCACAAATGAATGGGTTGGGAGAACAGACTCAGCCTTTGGCCAACAGCCAAACAGCTGGCACAGCTGGGCACTGCCAAAATGAACTGATACATCTTCAAACCTGGCTCTGGAGTGCTGCAATGCCCATTGTGCTCTGTTGCAGTCAGTAAGAGAGTTGCAGGACCTAGGAACTCAAAATAAAGGACAGATCCTTGTCATCACTAAGACCATAGGATTTAAATTGTACCTACTGCATTTCACCAAGTATGCCACACCCAACTGTTTTCAGGGTTCCCAGGATAAGAAATATTCCATGGTGTTTCAGGAAAAGGAAGTTTCTCCACACCTGGAATCACTCAAGCACAGACCATCTCTGTCCCTTCCATTACTAGCAGGACTACAAAGCTCTGCTAGGCTGCTTCTCTCAGTTTAAAGTGACAGGTTTATTCATCTTCAGTCTACTGAAAAGTTTCCACACTTCCTGTTGCCTTGGCTGCAGGCAAAACAGAAGCAGAAGCTCAGTACTAGCATCTTCAGAGCTTATACAGCAGCAGCCAACCCTCAGAGACTGAGAAATCCTCAGTCAAAGAGGTATAAGGTCTTCCAATCAAGACAGCTGCAAGGTCTAAATTCACTTCCAACTATTTGTTGCCAAGGTCTTCACTCCAGTAATTTATAAGTGAGATTAGCTCCCAACTTCACCAGTCACAGTTAAAGCCAGAACTGGCAAGAGCAGAAACAGAGCACTGGCTTGTCCTGGAAGGGTCCATCAATAAAATACAGCAATACCACTCCTGTCAGCTCCATGAGGAACACCAGTCCTTGCAGACAGCTACGTACTGCCTCCAGACTAAAACCCAGGAAACATCTCTCCTTCCTACACAGTCCAAATTAGCCATCTTGATTTGAGTGTAGGAATGTAGAAGTAGGAGCCTATTTCAGCACCACCTCCAAAGAAACACTTCTAAGAACCACCTGGACTAAAAACCTGTCCTACCACTTCCATCCCTCTCAAATCAGGCACAGACACTAACCTGCCACTCAGACCTCCACAAAAGCTCTTCTATCATCAAAGCAATGCTTCAGAGCTGTTAAATCACTTTATTTAACTCAGTCTGTCTCTCATACAAATCATTAGATCAACATGTACTAAGGTTCTCTTGCTTAAGTTGCCATCAACCGTGTGGTTATAAATATGCTGGTGGGCCTGAAGACTCCCAATAGGGTTGCTGCAGTTGAGTCTTTTGCTGTTCAGAATTCTTGCTGCCTAGGTAACAGCAATGCAGGACAAGTGGAACTCAGGGGAAGGGTAGAAGAGAAGGAATACAACTGCAGCCTTTTTTTTTCTTTTTTTTTTTTTTAATATGTAAATTGAAAAAAAAAAAATCTAGAACACTTACCTGAATGGATTGATGGAATCCTAACCACACCTCATGTGGCAATTCACTTTCAGGAATTGAAAGCAGTAGCTCAAAACAACTCCTGGAAAAGCAAAAGGCAAGTAAACAAGCTACCTGAACACATTCTCTCGTTACATTAAATAACATTTGTGGCACATACCACTTAGTATTCAGATAAGCAATGACAGTAACACAGAAATATGTTAGATTCTGCAAATCAATTCAAGGCCTGAAACAGCCTGTAAATCAGGCATGATTCATCATATGGAAACAGTGCTCCTTTTTACTACACACAATCTCTCTCATTTAACATTGTAGCTACTCTCATCATACAAGATAGAATAGAAATTCTGTGATGCAATGTTCCTGAGCCACACTGAACGGACTTTCTTCTCAAAGGAAACCCAATAACCATTCTAAATAAAACTCACTGGAGTCCAGCATGGTCTCTGCCTACAAGGAGACTGAAAGCCAGCTTCAACCAACCCAACATTTCAGCACTGACATATATAAGAAAATAAAACTAAGAAACAGCTTGACAGAAGACACATGCATCAGCACAAACATGGATCTGGACAAGCTACGTCAAGAGAAGCATCAGCACCTAGAAACACCTTAGGAGCCTTTGATACCAACTGGGGGAGCATTGCAATACCTACAGCACAAACTGCAACCTGCCCTGGCAGGACTGCTGCCCATCTTGTTCTCAAACAGGAGCAATCCAGTCTTGTATGGAACACATGGATTGCCTAAAACCCTAGTGAACAATCAGACCTAATCAAACTAAAAGTGTTAACCATGACACTCTGCCTAGAGATTCACAAGACTTACACACAGCAGAAGAGTTCTCAAAAATCATGACAATATAAGGAAAGAGAACTAATCTAGGACACCACCTATAAAAAAAGCACTGAATCACTGCTATAAGCTACATCTACACTGTTAGATAGCTTCAACTCTTGCTACTTTTTCTTCCAAACATCCTCTCTCAAATATTAAATAGAAGAATGACAGGACAGCACGTTCAGTCTTGTGACAGACAGACAGACAAAAGAACTGAGCTTAGGGAAGTGGAAAAGGAAGACAAATCTGAGTTTCAGATTTGCTTAGCACTCAGAAAGAATGTCCATCTTCCTCCTGACAAATGCATTGAACCGTTACCTTAAATGCTATGGCTACCCAGTTTTCAGCCAGATTCAGCAGCCATATACATCAATAAGGCCAAATGGATGAATATTGAATAAGTATCTGGACATCCTTTCCACATTTCATACGTTTGAATTCACTCCCAATCCTCATTCCTTGAAACAGAGGTTGCTGCAAAAAGCTCTAAGCACTTCTATTAGATAGGCAGAAAATACAACAGCCTTCACCACTGTCATTCCATCATTCTTCACATTATTAGGCACAAGACTTTGTTGATGATGAAAAAGATGGCAACAGGAGCACCAGATATTCCAACTGTCATAGGTCTCAATTTAGTAAAATAATCAGGACTTTGTTTTGCCTTGTACTCCAGCCCAAATGTTTAGATCCAGGTGGTTGCTAATAGACTATCAAAACCAATTTTACAAAGCACCTGAACTATATTTTACCATTAAAAAAACCCCAAAACTTAACCCCCAACAAAGCGACAACAAGAAAACCAACAAAAACCCCAAACAAAAAACCCACAACAAACCAACCAGCCAAGAAAACCCCTGGGTATGTGCTCTGTTTTCATCCATGACTCTACACCCAGTAACACATTTGCAAACTTCATGGTCAATGTGCTTTTGTAAAGTCTTTTGATGCACACCTCACTTTCAGAGTTAAACAATCCTACCTAGGTCCACTTTCAACTCCTAGAACTACTTTTTCTAGAGCATTACTTTATCATACATATGATACTGGTTATGTAATATAGTAGACTTGAACAAAATGACAAAGCAAGCTTTTAAACATCATTTTTCTAAACTTAAGCATCAAGTTGCTACTTGGACAGTGAAAAAATCTGCAATTACATTTTCAAAGCATTGTGTATACAGAGTGAGATAGTCCAGGAAGACAAGAGAATTTAATTTATGCCTCCAGAGTTCTCGTCTGTTGTACTAACACAGGACTGATCTGAAGCAAAAGGCAAAAGTTCCTTTGCTGCAAGTCTTAGAGTGTCCCTCAGGATCCCAACACAGAGCACTCTGGTCTGGAAGTCACTCCATAAGAAATCTGGAGCTCCAGATACATAAGCCACCACATAACTTAGAGCACAACTGTAACAGTAATATCCAGGATTTTCCAATCACAATTTCCTTGGCAGAAAAATAATTAGAATTCTAAGTCAATTAACTAAGGTTTTTTGTAAGAACTGATTCAAACACACAGATGTATAGAAACTAGGCAGCCTTCCCTATTGCCAAGGAGGACAAGAGACTGTTCAGCTTAATTCTTTCTTTTGGACCTTATTATACAAAACTTTAAAGCACAGCTCTGTCTCTGAAATCCCATTTCCCTCTTTACTGAAATGCAGCTAAATGGAGGTTACATGTCATGGCTAGGCCACAAATCAAAATAGCAGGATCATGCCAAGAAGTCAATCCTCTCTACCAGTACCACCACACTGCCTACACTCAATTCCAAATTTTAATCACAGTTTTTCCAAATAAACTGTAATGGGTGCCTGAATGTTTACATTATTAGAAAAAATATTATTCATCTGTAACACTCAACTTCGAAATATCTTTTAGGAAAAGGTGTCCTAGATATAAATTTCTTTATTTTGGAACAAATAACTCTATGCAAGATTCAAAATATTTGCATAGAATTTTTCTGTAATCACTTTATACCTCATTCACAGAATTTTCTAAAATTAAATTTTAAAACCTTTCAGAACTGTGTTCATCATTAGAACACTTTTCCTATCCTAAAGTTCTTAGAGACAGAAAGATGACTCATTATACATTGGATTATCAGGAGGAATCATTCACTTGTTGCCAGGAATTATCTGTGCTTATTAAGAGTTGAATTAGCTCCTAATGCTAGCCAGCAGAGTGGTGAAATGCAAGCTAGTGAATCGAACTGTAGCAGTGTATGAGGCTGAGAACTGCTCTCCTGGACAAACACCAAGTGTCTCATGTGGCTGCTCAGAGGGTGCTGTGGGAAACAAGCACACCCTTCCTGGAAACAGCAACTCCTGGATTCCACAGGTACAACCTAGAGTGAGATGGAGCTCCAAGCTTGAGGCAGACTGCCCTTATTGCTTCAGTAAAGTTTTGCTACATAAACCAGATGGCATTCAAATCTCCTTCCTCTTTTTATGGTTGAAAAAAACATATAAACACCTTCTCAAAGCTGTAGAAGTGGTAAATTCCCTTCAGTTTGGTGCCATCACAGCACACAGGAGAAAGTGGAAAACAGTCAAATCTTAGTTACTGGCAAACACAATGTGACTTACAACCAAATCTCTCTCCTTTTTAAATTTGTTAGTCTTAGAATCCTATAAACCATTTTCAGATGGAAATAAAATTTTCATACTGATGGTAACATGACACCTGGCCCCTTGCAGCAGCCTGAGAAATAAAGCACTCACAGAAGCTTAGTGAATAATCAGCTTCAAGGGTCTCCTGGGATTCACAAGGATAGCCAGCTAACTGTCAGTGAAATATATCTCTGATATGGCTAATTCTTTATTAATTCTTCTACAGAAGCAGTACCTTTGAAAGATTAATAGTGGGGAGTGAGGGGAATGCACTGTGCTTTGGGGCTGTGAGATTCACCTGCCCAAGATCCCCCTCAAGCAAAGCAGGTAACATGGCCATGGCCAAAAAGCACATTCCTGTTTCCCACCCACACACACCTCCAAGCATTTGTCACATCTGTAACCTACAAGAGCAACCACCCCAAGCTTTCCTTGTGTTTCCTAAGGTTGGACAGTGGACCAATGCCCCACACTGCAGGAGCTTCATGCTTCTCATGGGAGGCACAGCCCCTACACCATGTCAGCTGTGCTTGAACACACAAAGCACCTCAGCAGGCAGCAGGGAAGACCACAGTGCACTGAGTTTTGCTGTTACTGGCTCACCCTGCTGAGAAGGATGTCAGGAGGAGGAAGTTCTTTTCCTCTTCTCCAAGAGGAATGTTGGAAGGGAAGGAGGGTTTCAATAGGAAGTAGAGCACTTCTGCTTTGAAACAGCAAGTTTGCTCACTTCCAGCCAAGGTTCAAGTCTGAAAACAGTGTGTATGACAGCTGTGGGTAACCCAGCTGTCTCCCCAAAAATCACAATTACATGGGAACACTATGCTTTCATGTCCCTAATTAGGTAACAGTCTTCCTCCCTCATGGAACCTCAATTTTTATCTTTAATTCTTGGTTCTAACTTCTCTCTCACTCCCTTGGAAACTTCTGAAAAAGAAAAAAAGTGTGGGAGAATTAATTCAGGTATGCCATCTACCTCACCCTGTCTTCCATCTCACTCTTTGTATTTCTCATTCTTTAGATACCTTTCAAATGTAATCATTACAAGAAAGAGAAGATTCCAGCAAGTCAGATTTTCTACTGTCCTCTAACACGAGGTTTTATGAATATACAACCTACAACAAACTCCTCACACTGAAAGCTGGAAAAAACCATATCAGCAAAAGCAGAATATTCTGATATTTCTCAACAAGAGAAAAGCAATTTTGATACAGAATTGGGATTTACACCCCAACATATCTAACAGTGGTACAATATATAGAAAATACTCCAAGTAGAGATGCCCTGCAAACAGACACTAAAAGATGAACTTTTAAAATTAACTAAGTAGGAAACAACAAAAGATACAAGCTTATTAACCATAATATGATGAAGACAATAATACTCTATCCTTAAGAGGACAGGCTGCAAAAGCAATGAAGAGATTTTGCCAAAAATGTGTATTATGTATCAGGTAAATGATTTAGCAGTTAAAGTCTCAGGTTTCCATAGCAAGAATCTAAGACACACTTCTCCTGTTTTCACATGTTTTCAAAAAACCCAAAACCACTCCTAGTTCACTTATTTCTCACAATTAAAAAGAAAATAATTCAAGGCATCACTGGGAGCTATCTGGTTCTGAGCTGTTCATTTATATTGCAAGTCAGTCCATTACAAAATAAAGCTTTTGACCAAGGGGTTCACTGCTAAAGTCCACCTTAAAGAGAATACCTGAGTTCAGACCACAAAACAGATCAGAGACTGATAACAAAAAAACCCAAAACCCATAAACTGTCACAGAATCACTTTTATTCTATAATGACCTTCATATTCAAGGTTCTAGGCCTTCAGCCTCCCTAGCAAGGAATGACCAGCACATCACCTTATGGTTCTCAGGCTATATTGATTATACCCCAGTGCACAGGAGAGCCCTCAGGCTGCACTCTTCAATTACAAAAAGCTGCCTTGCACTTAAGCCAGACTTTGAGGAACTCCTTTGAGTTATCCCAACTCAGCTGGTGGACTGTAAAATGGTTCTCTATTCTGTCCAGGGATTGCTGTGCTTTAAGTCATGTCCAGTGTGCTCTGCAATCTCACAGCACAGCTCAGACTGTCCTGAACACAAATCAGCTCAACAAGGGACACATCCACAATGCCCCTGCACTGGAGGGGACAGGACACACAGAGCTGCAACTGCACAGCAAGGGATGCAGGTTTATCAATCCTTGTGTGAAGGTCCAATATTGAAGCTGCTGTTTAATGAGCACTACACTAAGCTTCTTCTACAGAAAACAATACTTGCAGAACATTTTAAGAAAGAACAGAACCTTCCTAAAACCTACATGATTATCCAAATACAGAAGAACAAAGCCTTAGAACTTGTCCATATGAATTAATTAAATGCTCAAATACACTTCTGTGGTATGATTAAAAATGTACTAAAGACATTTACTAGATGACAAATTGCAAATATCGTTGTCAAATTAAGCAATAAACTATTTCAACAGCTTGCCTCTTAATTTATAAAGTGCAGTTTTTTTAAACAAACAAAAAATAATATACCAACTTAAAACTTACAGCACTAGCCTGCCAAGTACCAAAAGAACATCTTCACATTCTGTAGTCAAGTAAGGTCTTGCATTAGCAAAGCTTTGGATGGAGATTCGATACACTTCCAAAAAAGGTAAAATATGTTCCGATGCACCCCGACTGCCAGCATACTGGAGCAGTGTCTGAAACAAAATGAGTTATCATTAGAACTTCTCATAACACACTTCCATTTAAAAACAGCAATATACAATAGCAAACACATACAGTGGCATAATTCTGGAGGTGAGAAATGTTTATTCTATATTAATGTATATTAATGTGGCAGCTTTTCACCTCAACAAGAATGCTCCCTTTTATTGAAATATATTTTTATTTATTATTTTAATAAAGTTATCAGAATTTCTACTGGGGAGCAAGTCAGATGCAATTGGCAGAAATGTGAGCTATTAAGTAGAAAATTCAGGGAGAAGTCCTACACTTAGCTCCTTTTGTACAACTGCCATGGAGACAGAACCATGTATGCAACACTGGAGTCTTTATTACTAGTGAGATGCAGAAAAAATAGGAAGAAATTCAGGATTAAGAACATTACAGCAGGTGTAGTATTTTGAAGATACATGCATGACCCACACAGCAGACATGAAGCCACCAGAAAGGGATACAAACCCCAGATCAGATCATTATGTAGGCATTTTTCAAATGCAAAATTACCTTAGATTTTACTCCTTGACCACAGCAATCCCACATTACCTGGGCACGGTACTAAAGCAGCAGTATAAAATCTAACCAGTTTTAATAGATCACATCAACACAGGGACAACAGTAGGATCTCCCAAACTTTTGAAAACTCACCTACATCACCATGCTGTGCTCTTGCTCTCTTGTTTGAGAGCAAGCAGGGCACTGAGCTGAGCACACCTTGGCTCGACTGACAGCTTGCTCCACCAATAACAGCCCTTCCCTGAACACCCTCCTGCACCTCCAGAGCAGAGATGTTTGTATACTCACCAGTTCCCTCGCCCATGTGGTACTCTCCCTAGACTAAACAAGGTAACAATCTTGATTAAAGCCAGCTGCAAAGAAAACAAAACCAAATAAAGAGGCTGCCCTGTTTGGAATCCTCAGGGCCAAGACTGCGTGGGAAAAAAAGTTCAGAGTGCTTCACTCTATCATTCAAAACAAGACAAATTGTCCTACAAGGATGGTGAGGCTGTATCAGTTTTCAAATCAGGACTCTGACACGACAAATTTATTTTAACACCTTAAAAAAACCCCACATTATCAGATGGTGAAAGGAAGGAAGACACTACACAAGAAACCCCACTATGAGCTTGCTAAAACCAAATGCAGTCATAATAATGACCAAAACCTTCTAAGACAAAATCTACCCAGCAGCACAGCAGGAAACAAGTGGCCAGTATCCAGTGTTGCATCAGTGATATAACTATACTGCACTAGTCCTAGCCTAAAAACAGTGCACATGCCCATTAGACTAACAGAAACATGTGTTATACTTCAGAAATCTACAGAAAACACCATCTAAAAATCAGTAATCCACTGTTTTGTGGATTGTTCTCCAACAATTCATTGACAGAACTTCTGGGTGAATGGAAGTCACAAACTTTCAAAAAAACCTACATAACAGTTATAAAGAAATAAGTGGGGGTGGCAGGGAATTGGAAGTTTGCAGAAATCTTCCTTAAGCACAGCACAAAGATAATTAGCTGCAGCAGTGAGTGGCAAGCAATACCAGTCTTCAAGCTTATTTAACAGATTAATGAAGGATTTGATAACATAACTCAAATCATATATTGCTTTGTAGCATTAAATCACATTCAGAGACTGTCAAGCTGCAATCCCCAGAGACAGTTAACTGATGACTATCATAAATCAGCTGTTTAGTAAAGCCATTACAGTAACTGCCATTACAGTGACTACAGAAGCAGATCAAACACACCAATCCCCACACTTTTCTAAAAATATATCCATAAACCCATTCTATTTCAAAAGCCAAATTCAGTGCTCAATTATTTTGACAGACACTTTGATCATAAACTACCTGGCCTGTGTAAACCATAAAACACAGCACAATACTTTCTAAGATTAAATAAATTTTCTAGTAAACACTGCACCCTTGCTCAAATGCAACCTGAGCACTGAGATCAAAGTCTTAAAGCCAACATTTGGAATTCACTGAATAACTGCTTATGAGAAACTTCTTGTCAAACACATAAACAATGGTTTCAGTGTAAAAAACAGATTCAAGGTGACAGATTTATTAATAGCTTAAACTTCAAGGATCTGTAGTTTTGAATGTTATGATGCTACTGGTATTAGCATACTGACAAATAAGCCAAATGCAGTAACTGTAATAAAGAAATTCTTCAAAGTCCTTCTGCTATTTCACAAGCAATGTAAGCAGTTGTTTACTTGTCCACCATGGATTTCTCCTGGCAGTCTACATAAAAGCTATTATGGAAAAATTATTAATTTGAATTAGATAATCTACATGTTTTGAGGGATTCTCAAGTAACAATTCCAAAGCAATTAATACCTTACAGTGTAACTACCTGACAAGAGCATTCAAGCATTTAAAGTTTGGTCAATCCATGTCCACTTCCACTTCATCCCATCCTCCTCTGACTCCACTAACACCCCTGGATGGCAACTGGGGCAGGAGGCCCTGGCAGAGGCCACATCCACCTGATAAATAACACAGAGACTGGCCCAGGCCCCCCACACAGCCCAGATTTTCGTGTTCTGCAATGACAGAACACAAGCTTAGCTGTACTTCCTCAGAAGCACAATTTTTTTGCTCAGACCCAATTTAAGGACAAAGATCTCAGTTTCCTGACCTGTTGTTACAGCTTTGAGTCTGTGTTTAAGAAAAACACTTCCTCCTCTTCTTAACCATATCTGATTGCACTCAACACCCCACCTTCAAAAATTTCAGAAAGCCAACAGCTGCTGGGCATTGGCAGATGGGATTCTTTGACATCCTGCAACCTCCCCTCCACTGAGAACTTCTTCCTATTTAGGATGGCACAGCCTCAAACACTCCCCTCAGTCGTTCCACCTGTATATTTGGGTACATACTGCACTCCACACCAGCTCTGTTTTTACCAAGGTGAATGTGCAAAGCATTCACACCTCTACAATATAAAGTTGCAGAGTCAACCCATTATTTAGGCTTCAACAGTTTCTTTGTTTTGTTATCCTGGAAAACAATACAATTTTCCTGCTTGAAAATAGGGATCTTCAAGAAAATCTTGGCATCCAGTACACTCCCTGCAAGAGCTACTGGAAATGTGCAGACAGCAGGGCAAGTTTACATGCAGTAAAACAGCACTCAGACAGCTCAAAGCATAGGAAATGTGGCCTGCCAGCCACGATCATTTCCACAGGAAAACAGAGCACCCTCCAGGCCCCTGCCTCAGCTGCACTCACAGGATGGCAAACCTGAAACATTTCAGCTCTCCTTATGGCAGCTACTTCCCAAAATCAAACTTAAGCCCAGATAAATTCAGCTTCTTTCTAGGCACATTCTGCTTTAGCTTAATAAGCTTATGACAAGGTATCAGAGGTACCCTCCAAGTAAGCAATACAAAATTGAGCTCCCTAAATTTCACTCATGGGCAGACCTTAAGTTATTTAAGTTATCACAAACATCCCCTGTCAGGAAAAACCCAGACATAAAATTACACCCTACCAACAGTGATCTGACTGCACAATGACATCACAAATTCATCCTTTGTAGAAGCTGCTGCAGGACAGACCAGTTCCATGTCCCCCACTGCATCTCCTGGAGTACAACAATCCAAAAAGTCCCAGACTGGTGACAACTCCAAACCAATCTTTTCCATTTTTGTCTGTGCTACCACACAGTATGTTAAAATCAGACTACACAAGGATCTAGAGGGCTACATTATTTGTGGGTTTGGAGTTTTTTTGCTGTTGTTTTCTTTTTTTTTAAGTAGCAGAACTGTCTTTCACCAACTCCACTGATCAAACATCTCTAAAGCTTCTTCTGTACCAAACTAATCTGGGAAACTGGACGTGTACACACACTGATCACCCTGAGAAGCAATATTAAGTGTCAGCTGAATATTTGGGCCAATGTTCTGACACAGTGTACACCACTGGGAACCATTTCAGCAAAACCTAAACGTGGAAAGGGTCACAGTTTGTAGCAAGCTCCGTGTCAATGCAAGGCCATGGATTTTCAGAATATACTGAACTTGGGACAAACACAGCAGAGAATGCAGCTGCACCCTGCAGTCTGAGGAGAAGGAGTTTTCAAACCTAGTAAATAGACTCATTCTGTTGTTTCAGTAAGTGGTGAGGCAAACATCCTCCCAGAGTGGTAAGGCAAAGCACTCAACCTGGGGATGCAAAATGGAAGACTGGGAAGGGTAACACAACTTATACATCATTTGTAACACACCAGCAAGCTTTGTTCTCTGATTTTTGCATTCACCAGTCAAACACAACAGCTTGATCAGCTGAGGTGTTATAAATTAGCTTAGAAAATAGGTTTTTTATTTCTCACTTTAAACCCCACAATCTCTTCAGACTCAACAGGGACAACTCTCCAACCCAGCATCATAACAACAATTTTTCAACCTTAGAGCTCACAGTAAATGGTGCTGTGAGAATAGCAAAAACTAAATAACCATTGGAAGAGTTTATTTAACAATGAGTTATCTCCATCACTGTGGCTTTAATCAAGATAAGCTCTTCTGGAGCTTAGGGCCTCGAATCAGAAATTAGAGATCTCCCTCTGGGTTGCACTAAACGTGTTCGAGTCAAGATATCCAAACCGCGGCTCGTTCAGTGACTTAAGGGCACTTCAGGCCCTCGCAGGCCAGCAAGAACTCCTTGCACCCCAGGCAGACCTCAACAAGGCGGAACACGCAGACGTGACCCCGCGACAAGTGAGACCCAGACAAGCGGAGCTCT
>VZRX01009957.1:0-17737 GCA_013398075.1 Notiomystis cincta
GAATATGATTTTCTAGGGGGATACTTTTTATTCAATTTAGATGAGGATGATAAATGATTGCATCATCATCATCATCATCACCATCATCATAACAATAGAAACTATGTTTTTAACTTTTGGGAAGGGGAATGTGGTATTAAAGTTAGTACAAAATTTTGGACTATTATAGAATGTAACTTCTTAATATTTTGACAACACAAATCTCTGCAGAAAATCCAGTTCTGTGGGGAGCTTTAGTCATCAACTTGACAAAATTTTGGAAACTAATATTAGTGGGAGCCTGGGGGAAGGTAAAAACTGAACTATATGATGTATCAATGAGATACGGAGATCCATTGAAATTGAAGTGCAATTTTACTCAGATTCCAAACTTTAATCCTGGAAATTGTATGTTAGGTGGGAAAAAGAGATAGAAAAGTATTGGTTTGAAAATTAAATGCATGGCACAGTGGCACACCTTATCATCCTGAACAATGACAGTCAGTATCATCGTTTGTTGAGTGAAGATGATTTTTGTTACCACCCCATTGAAAATAAGGAACAAAGGGCCCGAAGATATGACATAGTGTCACAAAGTCCAAAACAAGAATTGGCTTTTAGGGAATACCAAACTTCAAAGCAGGGATGTTGTTTGGAATTGGAAAGAGACCAAGGAAATTTGATTTGCCAATGCAGTCATTTGGAAAGAAATGCACTCACCCAGATCAACAAGGAAGGGAAAACGAGAATTAAAAGTCAAACAGAAACAGAGCAATTAATCCTCTTCCTGAGAAAAACTCCAGAGCAGAATTTGATCTTAGGATTAATCAAGGAGTTTGCCAATTTGCAAGTCAAGGAGTTTGCCAATTTGCAGAATGTATCACAGTTTACCATTTGTTTACCAATACCAAGAGCAGTAGGTGAGTCCATTCCATGGGGAATTTTAACAATGAATTTGACTATTGAAGAACATAAAAATGAAACCATACGTTGTGAACAGAAACCTGTAATTGGGTGAAAGGAGTAGGTAGAGAAAATTAGGAAACAATGGAGGTCTCTAGGGAATAGAGCTGATTGCAAGAAATTACCAAATTATATTTTCACCAAAATAGGTAAATTTTAGACAGTAGAATAGTGCTCTTATGATGAACAAATAAAGAAAAATGTGAGCCAAAAAAGGAATGGACACGTGGCAAAACTAATCAAACAAAAGAAAAGGAGGCAGACTGGGACTCCATCTGATCCATGACAATATTTTCTCAGTTTTAGCATATGGCTAAGACCCCTTGGTGTTTTACTTGGGACAGCTTAGTTTTTGCAAATTGGCCATTTGTGCAAGAAAGGGGAACCACATATCAAGTAAAGCAAAACCCAGTGTCATGGTGGAAATGAGAGAAGATATATAACTGTAGACCTATTGATAAGGTAATATAGGCTAGTCCTCCTTTAACTGCTGCTTTAAAGTATGGATGTTTTTGTAGATGCCTCAGAAATAACCTTCAGCTGATTTATGGGAGGGGAACCTTTTTTTTTAGTTGCAGCAGAGGTACAGTTAGGAGTCTCAGACATTTAGTATGGGCAATGAGTGATGGGACATGGACAACTCCTTTACCTTTAGATGGTAAAGCAAATTACATTAGGTATGCCAACTTTATGTCTACTTGGAAGAAATCTCCTTTTAAGGCAACAGTAGAAAACCTGCAGTTGGAACACGTGAAAAGGTCAGAAACAGATGAAGGATGGAATGAACCTTCATCCAGAGTGGAAGCTCGTTGGGCCTTAGAGTGTTTATTGACTCCTTTAGTAATATACAGGAATAAAGAATGGATATCAACTCACACGACACGTAGAAAGGCTATGACCAGGAAAGGATTTAGGGATTTAAACATACAGGTACAAGCAACCTCCAGGATGACTTTATAAAATAGAATTACTTTAGATATGTTCGTGTTCAAAGAACACATGGTTTGTGGATACTTAGAAGATAGAATTGATCATTGTTGCATACACATTCCAAATGTGTCACAAGATGTAGAGCATGACCTGGACTTATTAGAAAATGTAGAAGAAAATATTAATGAGCTTCAACAAAATATGTAAGAAAATTAGATCAATAACATTTTTAGTGGATTGGGATGGAATCTGAGTCCATGGGTAAAATCACTGATTAATACAATTTTGTTCATAGTCTTCCTGGAAATTATGTTGATTTACTATTGTTTAAAGAATCAAATTAACAAGAAGACTGCAGGGAATTGGATGATTATCCAAGCAGTAGCTAGACAACAAGATGCAAAGGAATCACTTCCAAGTCTTCCACCAGCATGTGGTGAATGAGATTCAGATGAAAACATTTAAACAATTTTCAAAATTTTCAAAGGAAGGAAATGTTATTAATATTTTAATCAAGTAATTTATTAAATCTTTTTAAAGGGCTAGCTATGATTATAAGAAAATTGCAAACTGTAAGGTACAGAAACATCATGAGTCTTGTCCTTGGAATGTGTAACCTTACAAACCTCACCAAGATGTTACTGGACCCTTAAGTTTCACATACATTTCACAGCTAGGAGACCATCATGCTCACCAGTTATGCTGCTTGGAAACCCACTCCCACCTGGATTTTAATATTAAGGATTCCAGTCAGTAGACCTCAGAAGAGATGGCCAATGATTGTTTTAGGCTAAGAATACTGATGAAGTTATTAACAATTGGAACCTACCAATACAAAGGTTAAATTTTAGAGTGGGCATAGTATGCACGGTATGTGAAAGAACTTATGTACTGATGATTCAGAAGAAAAAAATATATAAAATGGCTGGGTTTGGTTTGTTAAGTGGAACACATTTTCAGAGGGGCTATCCCTCATATGCCCAGTGTCTGAATAAAGAAGTGCCTGCTTATTAACATCAAACTGGTGTTGGTTAAGTTTCTTTCATCCTGTTTGGTGACAATATAACATGCAACAGCTATAATTTCTTAGATTAGTAAATCTACCTGGTTGATTCTCACTCACATGCTCCCTATCATGCAAACAACATGAGTGAATGACTCTAGGATGTAATAACACAGTCTGAGATGCAAGGACATAGCATTTCCTAGGTCAAGTTCTCTTTCAGTCTCTCAGACTTCATTATCTCCCATGTACTACAATGGCATCATGACATGATGACCTGGATTTCCCACATCTTAGGGAAAGGGATGTTTTTGCTGTGCTGTGATAGCTTCACATCATGTTGTCAAGCCACAGGTTAAGATTCTCTGAGTGAGCTGGCAACAGAAGGCTGGATGCTGAGGACTTTCAGTTTCCAAACACCTGGGGCTGGAAATGCCTCCTCCTGCCACTGCAGTGTCCTAGGACTGGATGAAAATTACATGCTGGACTGCTGAGATAACATTTTAGCCCTCCCACCACAGAGTGGGATGTCTTTACTTAAGGTCATGCCATGGGATGGTGGCTGCCCTCAGAAAGAGTCAGTCCCTTCCTGGGGAAGTGCCCAGACATCTGCTCTGTCCACCAGGAGTGGATCGTTGCAATGCACAGCACAAGCCACGCTCAGTAGCACCTGGAGCACTAGCTCCCCACCTGCACGGCATGGCACAAAAATGTGCTGGCACAAAATCACAGCCAGCAGGAGTCAGCAGAGCCCTGTCAGAATGTGCCTGTGGGCCACACGTGAACTAGAACAAATCCACAGCACCTACAGGGACCAACAGCACTGCAAGGGTCTGGCGTTAAGGAGGTCTGGCTCAGGAGTTCTGCTGGGTAAATAATAAGCATTATTAATTACAGGAGTCTGATGAGGCTATAAATAAAACATGTTAGGTAACTAGATTTGTAGACAGTCAATGAAGAAAAGATGAAAACCAATGAGTGATCGATGTGCCCTCAGACATTTTGCCTCTTAAGGGCTTTGGTCATTTTTGTTATTTCAGTGAAAGCTTCAATATGGCAATGAAAAACATGCTGTGAGACCAGCAGCATGTAGGTAACTCAACCAGAAATATAAAACATCTTGTTCTGACAGTTCAGTCATGGAACATATGAGTCATAATGTTTTAGTTCAATTTATCTCATTCAATATGCTGCTCTTTATCTTTATTACTCAGTGAAACAGAAATCAAAACATAACTGCATTTTTGTAATTTATTTTCCTCTTTTAAAAGTTTGCAGAGTATCAGGGAATATTTCCTATGCACATATTAGATGTTGGTCTCCCAACTCCCTTCTGACCCCACATATATTATGAATCCTGTTAAGGAGGCTTTATCACCTCACAGAGTTGAATAGGACAGGAGAATTTGTACAAGCCAGGACCTTTTATAGAAAACAATTCTCACCAAAATCGGTGTACCAAAAAACCACAGTGCTCCCCAGCATATCTCACTGTAGCCTCTTGGATGTTGACCTTTGCTGTCAGATTCTGAAGGGTTTTCCTACATCTCATCCCCTCTAGCCTCAGACCTGCATCATAGCCACTCATCTGACATTATATATTTGTTCAGGCCCATGGGACAAAGAACAGGAAGGACAATTCAGAGCTCAAAAAACAAAAGGCAAATAAATACTTCAGAAAAAATTACCGATCCATGGTTTTAAGCTTATTTGATCATTTTATGAAGCCTATGCTTCCCTAATGGTTTTCAAAGAGTTTTGATGACGAGGGAAGACAGTGAAATAGCTTCTGTTTTAAAAGCTGGTATTTGAAAAAAAGAAAGATGGGGAAAGTCTGCCTGAAAGTACAATAGTAAAAGTATTTCCCCTCACTCTTTAAAGAAGGTCTCGCTTTTCTGCATCATTTCTGTGCTATCCAGACACTTCTCACTGCCAAGAGGCTGCCCTAAATGGTGATACTTCCCCTTGGTGACTCCAGCTCATCAAGGAAACTCTTCCCATAAAGAGGGAACATGAATCAGACAGGCAAGGAAAGCCAGGTTGGGATACAACACAACTCCATGCAGCTCTACTTGTTCATTTGCAGGGCACTTCCATTACTAGAGGAATTTCTTGGAGTGGTAACAGAAGTCAGACTACCTCTCAGCACTCCCCAGCCAGCTGCCTACACATGCTGGGCACAGCAGCAGGAGGGATGAGCCGGCAGAGCTGGAGGGACTGGGGCAGGATTGGCTCCTGCTATTGCCTTTGGCACAGCCCACAGCAGGCACCGCCTGCCTCCACGTGCTGAGAGGCCACAGCTGCTCCTATCCCCAGCCTGAAAATGCCCCATCTCCTTGCAGCCCACAGACAGCCCTTTGCCGCAGCAGCACCAACAGCTCCTGGGAAACAAACCCCTGCCTACCCCTTGGTTAGGCCCTAATGAGTGCAGGTTTCTTTTCAAATACAAATGCATGAGCATGAGCTTGGAAGAGGCAATGTATCTAGGCAGTAGAATCTGCCTCTGATCTCTGTCCCCAAGTCACCCTGTGTCATCTCCTCTCTTGAATCTGTGCATCTCCAAAAGGGAACTCCAATGGGTAGTAGTAAGTGAAAGGAGAGATAGGGATAAAGAGTTTCTCTAAGGGCAGAGTGGCTGTGCAGGGGATGGTAGGGCAAAGGGTTTGGGCAAAAGCATGAGGCAAGGAAAAAAATCCCAATTCAAGTGAAGTCTTCTGTAAAACAAAGAATGAGAAAATTTCATTTTCTTCCCTCTGGCCCCAGTTTGTCTTGGTCTTTAGCCTTAGAAAGATACAACATGAGCCAGGACAGCTTTATCTTGACTTCAAGCAACAGTCTGTACTGGGATTCTGTAGCAATACCTAAAGAAGAAGGAACAGGGTGAGCGGTGAAATGGGCTCAATTTCAAATCCCAGAACAACAGTCTAAGTTATTAGGCCTGCATCATAGCTTTGCAGATGTTTTGAAGCAGGATAACTCCACCTACTATCACACAAATTATTCATCGGACTGCAGCAGGAATATCCCTGGCTATTTGTTGTTGCTGTTCTGCTGCCAGTTGCCACCCTTGCAGTTCTGTTATTAGGAAGGACAGGATAAATGGTTTCCTCCAAAGGGTTTTGTAATATTTAGTTCTAATTTTTTAGTTCTAATTTTTATAATGTTTAGTTCTGAAGAAGGTAGTAAAATAGTTTGGAGAGCAGCCCTGCAAAGTAACAGATGGATTTTGACAAAAAATAACTGGGCATGCAAGCAACCCAAAATGTGATATGAAACAAGGTATCACAAACCTGTGAAATTCCATTTTCCCAGAAGTACCTTCCCTGTCTGACTGCAGCTAAGCTTGAAGATAGCTGGCCATAAATCACGTTCTGTTTCCTGAAAAGCCTCACTCTAATGAGATGCTTTTATTCTGATTCACAACCCAAACAGGGTCCCTCTTTCCCTCCCACTCTCACTGGCTTCTACCCCACATCCTATGTTGTCTTATAAAATAGCTGATAGCCTGTGGCATGCCACAGAGCCAGGTTTGAAAGGAGGTATGAACCCAAGTCTCACCTCCTTTCCAGCTCACCTCCTCCTTTCCACAGAAATCTTTTGGTTCTGTCTGAGAAGCTTTTCCCTGTGAAAGCCAAACTAGCCTGGCCAGCTCAGCTGTCATTCCTACACATAGTCCTGTATCTCCAGGACAGAAACAAACTCAAAGGGCTGCAGAAACAAATTGTCTTTGTCTAAGAAGAACAAAAGCTAGGACTAAGCACACATGGGTGCAATTTACCTTTTGACAGCTGCATCAGAATGCTGAGGCTTATCATAAACATACACACACTGATGTTGTAGCATACAGCTCACACCTTTTCTCTGCTGTCCCCCATATCTACCCCACTGGGGCAGGACAGCTCCCCGAGGGGAGTCTCTGACTTTTAAATAAGAGGTGAGCACTGTCATAGCTGAAGGGACTGCTGAGCCAGTTAGTGTCCACAACACACTGAAAATAGTACAGATATTCAACATTATAGGGTGGGAAAGTCCTTCTACCCCCTGGCTATGAACTCCTAAATCTCACTGTGCTACAGAACCTTCCTGGGATCCTGTCATCCTCACTGTTAGGCAGGAAAGGACTACCTGTGAGGCCTTCTTCTGGGACACAACATATTTTGACACAAAAAAAGAGAGCATCAGCACACATGAGAGTATAGAAACAGTAGAAAGTTGGAGATTAAAAAAAAATTGTTAATCTGGCTACTCTGAGCACACAGAGAAGCCTGATGCAATCTGACTGTGATCTAGGAGGCAGAGTTGGAAAGCAGATGAAGCTGCCAGGTTGATATAATTCCCTGGTTTGATTGGACAGATTGTCACCATGCCAGAGACCCTGTCACAGCAGCTTGGCTGGTGGAAAGTTCTCAACACTGATGTCCTTAATGGTGCCGGCACCATGTATGCTGAGAGCACCTAACTATCCCCACAATATAAATATTGACAACAGTGAAGGAGAACCATAAAACCATAAGAATTGTCCTTCTCCATGAAAAAATATTAAAATGGTCCCTGCATCCTTATAGCTGATGGCAACTGCAGTTGGAGCTGCAAGAAACTGGTGCTTCAAAATCATCTCTCTCAGCAGTTAAGCTTGTCTTCAAATGAAGCTTGCTTTGGTTACTGGCCACAGACTGCTGCACATCACACAGAATCAAGGAAATATAACAAGGAGATGCAGTCATGAAGGAAAAAAACACATGGACATGAGAATTTAAAATGACAGGCTATCTGGAGAAGAAAATGAACAGGAAAAAATACAGGAGAGAAGTGAAATCAAATAAGAGCAAGAAAAAAATAAGTGGAAAATCCTGAGGGAAGATCAGTGGTGGGCCAGAGACAGCCACACTTCCATCCTGACTGTGGAAGGGGAAGAAAATGCGGGATAGTCCACACTACAAAGTATACTCAGTCAATGCTCAGGGGAAATAGAGTAGAAGGTCGTAACAGCCGGTGGAAGGAAAAGAAATCCTTCTCCTAGTGCAACTGAAGCCCTTAATCTTTGCCAGACTGGATTCTGGCATAAACTCCAGCCTGCTGGGAACTGTTAGCAACATCATCCTAAAGGAGAGGAAGTTCAGCCTTCTTTCATTTAGCCAGCTCAAGCTAATGAGCCCTCCAGAACTTGAGGCCACATACACTCCAGGGTTTACACCCTACAGATTAACATCTTCAGAAACCATTTCAGCTGAAGTGCTTATTTGCACAGGAAATTTCTCCCAGTTGGGGCCTTTATTGTATGGGTGTCTGTTGAGTGGAATATCTAGCACATGAGTCACTTGCCTGCAGCACAGGTAGCAAAAAAAAAAAAAAAAGCACATACAAAGAATTTGAACGGCCTGCGGCAAAGCCAGGAGCTGGTAACAGTGTCATACTGGAAGAAAATCAAGAGTAGTGAGTCTCAGCTGCCAAGGAGAACAGAAAAGCCAAGACAACACCTCTACAAGATTCCTAGTATCACATTCAGTCTCTCCTTTGCAGAAAGGTAGTTACCGTCTGGCATGCCATGCTAGAAAGGATGCTCCTCCCTCCCTCTGTGCAAACATGAGATGTGCATTTTGCAGCAGTTAAGCTGGGCCAGCTTGCAGCCAGTTGCATTGATACCAGTTCGAACGCAGATTTACAGAGGCTGAGTCTGGGGTTTGCTGCCAGCAACAGGAAATTGTGTCCAAAGCACAGGGGTGAGCTGTTAGCATAAAGAAGGGGAAATCAAAGGCACCGGCAGAAAGGCACAAGAAACATTGTGCTGGGGGAGAAGCTGTGTTTTCAAGCTTTTATTTCGGGCGCAAAATTGTGTAAACACAAATTCCTGGATTTAGGCGCTGTCGTGGCCTGCACGTATCACTGCACATCTCGGTGGGGTTCACCACGCTCCCTGGGTGTCGTATGGCACGTCCTCAGCGACGATGACGATGGCGCCGAGGCCGCGCAGGGCCCCGCTCGTGCTCCGCTGCCCGCCGGAGGGGCGGGAGCCGGGATGCAGGAGGCGGGATGCGAGATGTGGGAGCCTCCCGCAGGTCCCGGCGCGGCCGTCTGCTGCCGTTCGGTGGCCACCACACGGTGAAGCACAGGAGAGTCGCGGTGGATGACCCCCGGCCCCTCGAGTTCAGCCTTCCCGCCACCTGTCCCAGAAAGCGGCCGTGCCGTGCCGTGCTCTGCCGTGACGGAGTAGGCTCAGGTTTCGCAGAAACGACCCGTCTGTGAAAGGCTGGCGTCCTTCAGGGGTCCTTCTCCATCTGTTGCTGTTTGTCAGGACCAGCTCTCCTTCATGCCAGGGTCACTGCCACCGAACCTGGATTGGCTCCCTTCCACAGGTTTGGGATGCAGACAAGGTTACCCTTTCTTCTTTTCGGGAGCTGATTGCATAACACAATGCATAACTCCTCCCTGAGGAGCTGCAAACTCGGGTCACCGCACTTGCTTGGACTGATGTGAAGTGACTATTCTCTACCTGAAATGGTGCTCCCTCCGAGGTCTGGAGGGATTTGAGGGTAACGCCAGGATGCCCCTCTCCCTGGGGCAGCAGCACAAGGCAGGAGCGCACCATGGAAGCTCCACAGCTCCCTGCGGCTGTGTTTTGGGATACAGACTAGCCAGCTTCCACAGTACCCTCTTGGCAGGGCATATGTGCCCCAGCCAGGGTCCGTGGGAGACACTGTCACATAGCACATCTGTGACAAACCACACCAGCTTCCTCTCTGCAGTGCCTAGGGCTGGGACACAGAAAGCAGCCGTGTCACAAGCCTGTACACTCCTTCCCTAAATACAAATGGCAGTCTGGGCAGGAAGTGATGCCATCACAAATCCTCGCTTTAATAGAATACGGATCTTCACTTCTGCTCAGCCCAAGAATGCAAGCTGTCAAAGACTTGTGAACCACCTGATGCTTGCTCCAGGCCTGGCAGGACTGCTGGGCCACCACACAGCCTTGTGCCTCAGTTTCCTGGCATGTGGATGGGGGAAACAGCAAACAAAAGTAATTGCAATTACACACTGCTATGTGCACTGCTGAGGGTGGGGTGGAAGGCAGTAACCTGTTTCTGGGAAGTAATTAATTAAGGCTGTATTTTTCTTTTGTCGGTTATACTGAGGAGTTGATGTGTTATTTTCAGTCCTTCCCCATACCTGATAATTTGATAATTTAGTTTATACCAGACCAGGCCACAGAACTACCCAATGTCATCACATGGTATTTTCTTGCAGTTTTGACACCACTCTTTCAGATCACTGCCAGAGTGTTTAACCAGCATCTCAGCTGGTATCTTTTATCTTCAAGCTATCCAAACTCCATCATTATCCATAACCGAACCACAGAGTTAAGAGCTGGCTCAAAGATGCACCCTAGAACAGCAATTCCTGATAAGATAAGGTCTGTCTCTAATATGGAAAGTTGCCTGGTGAACATGGACCCAGCACAGTGGAACAGCAGACATCCCTCACTTAGCTTGGATATTTACTAAGTACTCTACATCCCAAAATACTGGATCAGACCAGCTGGCCAGTTATACTTCTGCTGACAACTCATATAAAGCAAAACTCTCCTCCCCTCCCACCATCAGCTGGCAAACAGTATAGGCAACCTCCTAAGTCAGTAGACTTCAGACGGTACAAGGACAGGACTGGGGAGTGTTTCACCCACCCCGTTGACATGCTTTTTCTTGTATGTGAGCTGTGTTTTCTAACTGAGGCTGGCCCCTACTTACCATACTGCCCAGCTGAACACCTTGAAGTGCCCAGTGGCCTCAGGCCAGTATGCAGAGGTTTCTTTATGGCTCTGAAGCTGACAGCTGACATCTACTGGTCTCAGCAGTTCCACTGTACTGATAGCAGGGAGCTCTCTAACCCTGTGAAAATCTAGTCTAAGCAGGAAGCGGAGTTGTCTGAGAGGTCGTATAAGCCCGTGCTACAAGATATCCTGGTCTCACCGCTTCGCTTTCGAGTAAAACGTGCATGTCTCCAACAAACACCTCAAATACAGATATCTGCCAGCATGTTAGGAACAGGCCCCAAACCCAAGCCTGCTAAGCCAAAGTTAAACCTTCCACAACATGTGCAGCTGTCTCCCTGTAGAGAGGATAAGAAAGAGACAAAGAATCACATGTGGCAGATCTGAGTCAAGCCACTGACTACTCCACCAGAAAATGCTCAGACACCATAACAATGCAGGCAATCTAGGAACCGGGACCTAATAAAATGGGTTTCTGTTCTCTTTTTCTCTTACATCCTCTCTGCTTATTGCAGCTCAGCTTTTTCTCACTGTGTCTATTTCTTTGTCCTGGAATGCATGTATTGCCACATGTAAATAAAGGGTCAGAGTATGCACTCAGGTGCACTGTTACAAGCACAAAAAACATCTCAAACTTTAGTGCTGCAAAAGTCAATGCGTGTCTTTGACTGTCGTGGGACAGGAATCCCTCCCTGCTCCTGGTTACCCAGAGGGAACAGAAATCAGCACCTGTCCCACTGGATTAACTCCCTCTCTTTTGGCCTTGACTTCAGGAGGCTGAAACTAGATTTTCATGTATTTCCTATAAGGGAAGTTTGAAAACTAGGAAAAGGATGTTACATAGAACAGCCTGGTTCTGAGAATTTGCTTTTCCTCCTGTTCCCTGGTGCTATAGCAGATTGCTGTTGAGCAGGCTGCCAGCATTCCTTGGCACTTTCAGGACTGCATCATTCAGTGCCTTGAGGACAGCTACAGGTGCTTCAAACAGCTCTCTAAAGCCACGAGAAGGTCAGTACATGAAGAGGACAAGTGTTTAAACCCCTAACAAGTGTACATCTATTCTCTGGGCATCAAATCACATAAAAGGAGTGCATATTGGTTCACAGAGCAGGTGCATACTGATAGGAATTGAAATATTCAGTAGTTTGGATCAATGTGCTGTCTTATGAACAGCTGTGGCTGAGGAGAGATGACTTACACCTGACTTGACCATTTCTGCTGGAGAGTTGGTGAAGCTTGATGGGTGCAGTGAGTGAAGAGAGACATCTGAGATGCCACCATGTCAGAGAGCCCTGCTGGATCACAACTCAACACCTGCATCTCTGCACCAAAGCCATGAAATACTCTGCAAGATTATTTTGCATCTGCAAGCACTTTTGACACTATTATTAGGTTGTTTACAAGTACAGTAAAGCAATATAGTTGTGAGTGGGGTTAAAAGAAGGTGTTCACAGGGCTGTCTTAGCCCCAGAGTTTCCATGAAAGACACAACTGGGGTTAGACAAGGAATTTTTAGCAAAATGTTTTTCTCAACACAGTCATGGCTCCGTCATGATTAAGCTCTGCTGGAGAAGCATTTTTATTTTGTCACAGTAGTCTGGGGGTCTGCAGTTCTTTCACTGTATGATTCTGTAGCTTCTGACCTTGCACCTGGGGAGAGATGCAATCCATACTACAGTCTCTTTGGTATTTTGTTGCTGCCCCTAGAAGATGTGCTTTCACAGCCTAATTTGAGTTCTATGGAATTTAAAGAAGAGGAAGTATAGATAATTTTAACCTTTACACCAATAACTGATGGCAGTGCTATGTTCCCCTACCCACTTTGCACCCTTCACTGGATTTAATTCCTAGACAAATGACACCCAGTTAAAAAAGCTCCAGCTTGTCACTGTTGGTCTCTTCTTTGTCTCTTTTTCTTTCCATCTCAGCCAAGTCAGCCATCTAAATATTGTCAGACAAAAGCAGGTAAATCTTTTTCTTCCGTCAGGCACAGACAACATCCACTTGCAGATCCCATTCCACAGCCCTGGACTTACCCAGCTCTGCCATTCAGATGTAGAGCAGGTGCCAGCCAGGGAGCCTCAGGCTCTAACACTTGCTAATCGCTTGTGAATTCATGTGCAAGAGCCGGTCTTGGGGAAAAGGAGAGGGTGTATAGGTGGGGGCAAGGGCCAGGCAATGGGGGGATCCCTGTCTCAACCCCTGACAGATTAGAAAACTGAGCACCATTTTTCTGAATCCTAGCCTTCCCTGTAATTAGACACTTGTATCACAGGTGATCTGCTCCTCTGGGCACTTTCTGGGACTTACAAAAATCCAGATAGCACAGATTTGACACAGTGACCTGCCTGAAAAATATGTGCTAACTTGAAAGAATTTGGTTGTGGGATGTATTAGCAGCACTTCCAAGCTGTGTGCCCACTTATGGCCTGCAGGAGTGTGATTACAGCCACCCACTTGGCACATAATCCTCATTAGTTCTCTTCTGATATTCATTTACAATGGGAACATACGTGGGATCATCCTCAGATGAGAGATGTGGAAGAAAGCAGATGCCACAATACATGGTGGACTCAAGAGGGCATGAGATTTAGCTACCACTTCAGTGTCCCACTTGAACTGAAGGCTCTGGCAGCACTGGATTTTGTAGGAAGCTATCCCTATAAGAATGAAGAAGACAAATAAAAAAGTCTTAGGGGAGAGGGGGAAAAAAGCTTCTGTGTAATTTAAAAGTTCATAAGTGGTGTATGTTTGGAGAACAAAAGACAAAGTGCTTGATGTTGAGCAGCCTTTCCAGGAGAATGGGGGAGGTGGCTCCTGCCATGAGCAGGGCCTTGCCACAGTGAAAAACACAGGCTTTGTCATTCCCCTCTTAAGGTGGGAATGGCAGAAAGCATTTGAACACAGCTCTGCCCGTGTTGTTTGCTTTTAGTAAGAGCACTCTTAACTGAGCCTGTGGAAACAACCACACACTAGGGATAGCGGGGAGAGGGGAGGATTTGAGCAGAGAGGATGCTTGGAAGATTTTGCCCAATATGCACATCTCTCCCTGTTCCCCAGGACTTTGCATAACCCTGGCTCCAAGCCACTTGCCAGACTGCTCCATGTTCCAGCTGATGGGCACTGGTAGGAAATGCTTCTTGAGAGGATTGCTTACAGCAACAGCACTCTGGCATCACATGCATGGCAGGCATGGGTAAAGGATTGGTAAAGGAAGGACAGACCCTCAGAAATTTGGCTTTGTGCCACAGATGCCCTGCACCAGTCTGCCCCTGCACTGCTGACAAAGGGCCACATCACCCGATAATTCTCAGGGCTTTGAGAGACTGGGCTGTCGGGGGAGGGAGAAGATTTGTCCTTTTCTCTACTTGCTCCTTTAAAGGGCCAAGAGAAAGGAAAACTGTATTTTAATATGAATGAGGGCCTATTTTTTGTTATTCTTTCTTGATTCCCTTCCTCCTACAGTCTGTCTGTCTTGGGTCCAGACTGCAGGCTATGACCATGCTACAGGGGACAGAGCCAAGGGCTGAGCAAGTACTGAGGGCTGCAGGGCAGGAGAGTTTTCACATGTCTAACTTGGGGAGTGTTCAATTACAACAAAAAGGAAACAATAAAATTGAAGGTGCCAGCTTTGGACAAAAGCTCAGACAAGCTCAACACAAGGCAAGGGTTTCTAGTTGCATTTCCCAAGCACACACATCCCTGACAGAGGATGGTGGTTCCCAGGAAAACCTCTGAGGGGCAGTGGGGCTCTGGCCATGGTTCTGCTGCCTCGCTGAGCATCACCAACGTGAGCAGAATGGCACAGCGACACGCAGTGGCACTTCAGGACATTTACCAAAACACAGCTACAGGAGGCAGGAGAGCACCTTATCTGTGTAAAATTTGAGACAATTTCTACCACTACAACATTATCCTATTGATCAAAATGAGTTTAGCGATACTCTGAGGTAGGAAAACCCCAGC
The DNA here is from genome assembly GCA_013398075.1 of Notiomystis cincta. Taxonomy (NCBI): domain Eukaryota; kingdom Metazoa; phylum Chordata; class Aves; order Passeriformes; family Notiomystidae; genus Notiomystis; species Notiomystis cincta. Next base: position 14,607 of record VZRX01009957.1, read on the forward strand.
ATTTCTGACCCAGTGGTGTGAGCTCCAGAGCTGGATTTACAGCCTTAGCCAGCTGGTGCTTCCCCAGCCTCCATCTGTGTAAACTGGTGTTTTTGCATCACTTTAGACCAAGCTTGAGCTTCAGCCCTCTGAAGGTAGTGACCCCACTGAGAATAACGGGAGATCCTTGAAGGGGGATCTTCCTGGATGAAACACTGTCTTGGGGTGATTCTACGACAATCCTGTATTCCCCATTGCCTCCTGGAAGTTTTTTGTACCTTTGAACTGCAGCCGGGAGGACTCTTCAGAGCGGCTCAATTGACCTTGCAGCCGGAATGTTTACAGATTTTTACCTGGCTGAAGACTGTTTTTTGTCTCTACTAGTAGCGGAGGAGGGGGGTTTGCTCTCTACCTTTCGGCTTTCGGCTGCAGAGGGATGGAGATCTGCCTCAGCGGCTTCTGTTCCTTTTTGGACTGCTTCTGGCTTGTTTCTTCATCCGAGACCAGCTCACCATTTCCGAGACACCTGGTTGGGACTCTGCTGCAGACCCGGTGAGGAGCCCAGTTCTACTTAGGCCTTGGATTGGGACACGTGAGAGAACAGCGGGAAACCCACCAACCTCCACCTCGGGGATGGGAGGGGGATTCAGTATCCTTTTCTGCCCTGGGCCTGGGTGAAGGGGAACTCTCTTTGTTAAATAGTTTTTTTCACTTTCATTTGAGAAATTCTTTTCCTGAACCCATGGGGGAGGGGCTCCCAGGACCTGCTTGCCTGGCAGACAGGAGGGAGAGACACCCTTTTTGGATTGTTGCCCCCTGGATTTGTGTCCAAACCGGCAAAAACACCTTCCAGCCACAGTCCTATCTCACTGTGCTTAGACAAAGAGGCCGAGACTGCTTTTGGACCTGAGCTTCTGTTTCTGCTGCTGAAGCACTACAGAAAGGGTTTGTTAGAGCACACTACAGCCCAGTGAGTGGCTGCATTCAGTTCCACATAGGAAAGATGTGTGCTAATGTCTTTACAAACAATTTCACAGGTGAGGGTATGAGTGTCAAGAATAAGCCAGTTTATTACTCACCTGACTAATGCTCCACAGTATTAGGCACATAATGAGCTAAGAACTGAAAAAGAAGGGGTTAGCCACAGAATGAAGGGAGAGGAGGACACAACCCAGGGTCAAGAATCAAATTGTTCCTGCCATTTGGCCCTGTTGAGAAAAACAGGATTAGACTAGATCTGACCTGTGTTGCTGTTTCAGCTGAAAAGAGTTCCAAAATAAACACGAGTGGATACATGCATCTGCTCTGTGAGTCATTCCCAACAGGTATTTTTAAAAGCACATCAGCTTTAGAGATTCATGGGCAGTATATGCAATCTGAAGGCTGATGGTGCCACAGGGAGATGTTCCAGACCTGATGACCCCATGATCTTCCCAAATGTCAACATCATATTTTCCATAGCATTCCCTGTGTCTCTCTGTATGACTTCTGGATTTACCTTTGCAATGTATTTCTATGTATGTCATTTGTTTGGGGGAAAATAACTGGATTTCTTTTCCTAAATAAATTCTGACTTTGGATGGCATGGTTTTATACACTTGCACAAGTCTTCTCTCACAATTACATTAAAAACCGTATGCTTGATGACCTCATTAGAGATATGGCTGGGGAGAGGGAGCAAATTATCGTCATTGGAAGGGATATGTGGAAAAGAGATTTGGTGCTTAAAGCATGAAGCAAGGGGAACAGAAGAAAAATGGGATGAGAAAACAAAAATATGAACAAAGGCTCTTAAAAAATTAAAGGGAAATTAAATCAGCTGCATGCTCACTACAAAGCAGGTCTGACTCTGGGACAGAAACTGATATATACACGAAAACTGATCTAGGTATGAAAATTGCAAACGATGAGCAGTCCTGCTGCCTTTCCAAGCACACACACAGAGTTCTCCGAGGGAGGATTTTCTGACAGAGGCAGTGTTACTTTGCCTGTAAAACTCTAATCCCTCTGCCGCGGTTGATCCTCATTAGCCTTGTGTCCTCAGACGACTCGGCGGTTCCCGCAGCCTCTGGGACGGCCAAACACCGGGGCTGTAGCTTCTAGACACCCCGCGGGTTTTTCCGTCTTTGCAACGGGCTGGTTTTGGCGAACTCGGAGAGCCCTCGTGGGGATCACGCGTGTCCCTGGGCAGTCCTGCCAGCAGGAGACATGGAGATCGGCGGCTCTCTGCCCCGCAAAGGGCAGCAGGACGGCTTCACCTCCGAGGGGACAATCCCTTTCCGTTCGTGCATCTGCACTGCGAGCACCGACCGAAGCGACCTGCCCAAAACCCACAGCCTGGCTGGCTTTGCTTGCTTTGGGGACAGAACCGGGCTCTCGGTATTTTCATCCCTCGTCCGATTATAATCCTCCCACATTCCTAATAGTCCTCTCTACTGGATCTTGTCCGCATTCTGAGAAACTAAATCATTAATTAGGAGGTGATCAAAGGTAGGCCCGTCAAGGACCCTTCCTTGCTGGCTCAGGGGACCAGCTGGGGCTCATTTCTCATTATGACTCAAGATGGGAGGTGGAGATAAATTGAAATCAAGGGAGGGCTTTCTCTGTCAGATCCTAAAGACGTTTAACAGTGCAACAGGTTAGTAGCTGCTCCCCTGCCTGTATCCTGTTTCCTTGCACTGGTGGACGTGGGGAATTTGCCTGATGCACCATATGCCCTCACTTGTACTTCTTCCGGGTGGTTTTCCAGGTTTTGTAACGCCCGGGCTGTGAGATCCGACAAGTTTTTAATTTCCTTAAAGTAAGCAGTAATAGCTGGGGGAGGAGAGTGGCAGGGGGAACAGTTTATTCTCCCCAAGAAGGCCGTAGGCCCTAACTTCAAATCTTTAAGCTCTGTAAAGCTCTTTTACAGCTAAGGTGCTCCTGTCTCCTTTTGAATCTGACCCGGTGATTCGCATCTCTCCCTGCTCTGTAGGAAAAATAAGATTTATTTTTAATTTTTGTTTAAAGATATCACTTTTTAAAACGCCTTGAATGGTGGAGGAAAGAAGCTTGGAAAATATGCAGAACAGGACTGCCTGACTCAGCCTTGGGCGAGCCGCTGGGAGAAGCAGTCTGGCTTTCTTTGAGCCCTCTTCCCCGCCATAAAGACA
>VZRX01009957.1:17777-42513 GCA_013398075.1 Notiomystis cincta
CGTCTGGATTCACTTGAGGGGAGGTGGAGGGCTTAGCTGTTTGCAGTGATGGTTGTGATCTGCAATGCAGACGCACAAAGTCTCCGCATGCCCGGCGGCGGGCTACGGGTCCATTCTTTCTATTTGGGTGGGGACTTGTGAGGAGAAAGAGTGTGAAGTGTGGAGGTGGGGGGTGTCTGCCGAGCCCTGTCCAACTCACCAGGCGACTCTGCTGAGGCCTGCTGCCCCGAGGGGCAAGCAAAGATCTCCCTCCCACGCCCCAGCAGGGAGGGATGTACTCATCCCCACCGTGACACCTAGGTGCCAAGTTGGGAAGCGCGACCCGGCGTCCCAGCCCTCCCCCAGTCCCTGAATAGCCTCGAAGTCCCTTCCCCCTAATCAACCAACTTTTAACATGACAATGACCATGACAACACCATCCAGCCAAGGCCAGGCTGGGGAGGACTTATAGCATCCCCTCCGTCTCCTGGCTATGTCCACGGGCTGTCGACAGTCTCGACGGCCACATCGCCTCATGCTCGGGGCTGGGGGGCCCGGCCCGGCCATGAGCGCCCACCTAGCTACACCGTCCTACGTGCCCTACTCCGGCGCAGCCAGGTATGGGGACTACTACTGGTTCTCCGCAGGCAGCATGGACGGCATGCCTGCCGAGGAAGCTCCGGCGCCAGATGCGGTCCCCCTGACCGCGGCCAAGACGCCCAGTCCCTCAGGTACGCGGCCGGCTGGGCCGAGTGATCGGGCTGCCCTGGGCTGGGAGTGACCTACTCCGGGGCTGGGAGGCGATGCCGGTGCTGCGTGCGGCCCCGGTGAGGCTGCGGTGGCTACGGCTTCGCCGGCCGCTCCGCTCCGCAGGCAGAGGGGCGGCGGGAGCCGGGCGGTGCCGGCGGCGGCGCCAGCGTGGCCGCTCTGCGCGGACGGGACGGGCCAAGGCGGCAAACCGAGAGGCGCTCTGGTTCCGCTGCCACGAGGCGGCCTGTGCCGCCCTGCCCGCGCCTGCGGAGCCCTTGCCACACCCCAGGGCACCCACAATCCTAAATTCTGCCGAGAAGCTGGACTTCGGAGGGTTTTAAGTCTTCCCTGCCTTATTTTGCTCACGGCAGTTCTCTTTTCTCCTCAGTTGATTCTCCAGCTTCCTCCAGCTCTGGGACACTCACCCAGTACTACACCCCCGACTCTGCCACTAGCCCCATCGTCTCAGGGGGCCCGTCTCCCCACTCCTCTTTGCAGAAGGTCAAGATGCAAGGCAAGGGTGTGGTGAAGACGGGCAAGAGCCGCACAGCCTTCTCGCAGGAGCAGCTGAAAGCCCTACACCAGCGCTTCCAGAGCCAGAAGTACCTCAGCCCCCAGCAGATCCGGGAGCTAGCTGCTGCCCTTGAGCTCACCTATAAGCAGGTGAACATCTTGCTCTGAGCAGCAGCTGAGTTGGGGTCTTTTTGTGTGTTTTTCTTTTTTCTTAGACCTCAGAGATAAGGTTCTTTCATTATCTTGTATATGCTACTGCTTATGTGAGAGAGCAGAGGGTGTGAAAATTTATGACTCAGTCTTCTTGTGTTTGGTTCCAGCGCTATCCACCCACTCCGTGCAGGTGTTTGAAAGGGCTTCCAGAGCACCAAAGCAGAACTATGCAGAATCTGGTTACTGTTCTGTATGGACATGTGCTGTCTCTGAATGCAGGAAGATACCTGTACTGCTATGCCAGTGGCCTTTCCTAGTTGGAGTGGCACCGTGGCCTCTCCCTAGAGAGAGGGTACTTGCCCCACCAGCTCCTTTTGTCTGACTAAAGGAACGAACTCACTCCTGGGGTCCTGAGGCCTGACCTTGGCACAGCAGTGAGATGGTGCTCTACAAGTTGATTTCTGCAGTTGCCTTGGCCGGTGCTTTAGGTAGGGTTTTTGACGTCAGGAAAGACCAGTGGTGATCTGAGCAGTAGGAATGTTAGTTTTCATGTCTCAGCTCTGTGATTTCATAGCCACCTCCATCTGCTGCACGTTGTTAGCTGCTGAAATTATTTACAGTATTAGAAGCCAAGCAGAAACTGGATTGTAGCAGAAAGAAGGATGTGAAGTAAACTCATAAAATTAATTTTTAATTTATGTCCTTTCCACATCACTTTTAGGTGAAAACTTGGTTTCAGAATCAACGGATGAAATTTAAGCGTTGCCAAAAGGAGAGCCAGTGGGTGGAAAAAGGGATGTATCTACCACAGGTGAGTAAACTTCCCCATCACCACCAGCTACGGCTGGCTCCTCCAGTCTGCGGACCGAATGTATCATGTCCTGCTAATTCAAACAATGCACAGGACTCGATATTACCAAGCCAGTTGTATTTCTTGTTGATAGGGCTTTCAGTGGCATCTCTTTAAAGCTGTTTTTCCCCCCAGCGTGGTGTTCCTAGACACGTTGAGCTGGAGATTACTAACCAAAAAGCCAGTCATCTCTGCTATTACTGGTCTATTGGGAGGACAATGGGCATGAAAAAGGCGCTATTGTTTGGCTTGGAGGAGGGGCTGGGGGAGAAACTAGGACCCATTCCAAAAGAATGGGCCGTTGGTGTGGCTCTGCACAACAGAACGACTTTCTTTGTCTCCTAGAATGGGGTTCATCAGGCTGCATACCTGGATATAGCACCCACGTTTCACCAGGTCTTCCCTGTCGGCGCCGGCAGAAACTTGCAGGCTGTGCAAAACATGACCCAGGCTTACAGCAGCGGACAGACTTACGGGAGTGGGCAGAACCTGTACTCGTTCGTGTCTGTGGAGGATGAGGGGCTCTTTGGAAAAGCTGGGACAAGCTGCAATACCCAGCAAACCATGGGTTTATTAAGCCAGCAAATGAACTTTTATCACAGCTACTTTGACAATATAGATTATGTCAGTGTGGAGGTAGAAGATGCCTTCAACTTCCAGAGCCACTCTGACACTGTCACACCATTTTCAAGCTCTTCTATACAGAATGAATGCCAGTTGCCTTGGCATCCCATGGGGAACCAGAGTGGGTATGAATCTCATGTCTGAGTATTCTTTTTTTCTATCTCTTGTGTTCACCCATGGGACTTCCAGGGTCTTGACTCAGGGATACAGATTCTATTCGGTCTTCTCGCCCCTCCTCCACTACTGCTATTTTAGCTACTGGAGGGGCTCAGCACCCTGCTTCCTGGGGCTAGTTTCCTATTTAAGCATTTCTGTCTGTTCACAGCTAACCCTTGGCAAAGATGCTTGGAGATCTCATTCATTAGGGCTAGTGTGCAATGTCACAGCTGTGAGCAGCAGAAGTTAGGGTCTGTTTACTGTTAAAGTCTCACCTTCTTTGCTGCCTCTAGCAGGTGATCTCTGATCCTTGCTCTGTGTGTCTTGCAGCAGAGCTTCCGTTGCAAAGGAGATGAATATTTGTTGTTGCAGAATAATTTTTCATAAAGTTTGTTTTTTGCAATGTTACCAAGTATGTTTTATGTTATGTGCATGTTGTTTTTTATTACTTTTGCTTAATGTTCAATGTTCTTCATGTAAATAAATGTTCTTACAAAGTTGTTTGAATTGAAAATAAATTACTTTAATGTTGAACGATGTCACCAGCTTGCGTTGGAACAGCCAGATACGAGAGTGGTTATTCTACACAGGTTAGACCTGCAGTCCTGAGGAAAGGGAGAAAAATAATAACCCTACTGTATTTCTTCCAGGGGTGGGATCAAACAATTGTTTAAGAGGAGCAAGTTACTGAAGTCTTATCAGCCTGTTTTTAATTAACATGCTGATATTGGCCCTTCAACAGCAATGCTTCAAAAATATTGAAGGAGGTCGGAGCTAAAGAAAGTGTTCTAGAGATTGCGCAGCTCCTGCTGGCGCTCCAGGTCACAACTAGAGGTCTGGAATCCTGTGTAATTAAATCTGCAGGTCTGTTGGGTGTTTTGCGCTGACCTCAAATGGCAACAGGAGTCTGCAAGTAAGTAACTGAATCTCCTGCCTCCAGCACTGAAACAAAACCTGGGAAAGAGTTGCTAGTTTGTCACACTTCAAAGTAGCAGAAAGTGTGTCGGGTTTAATCCTGGGTTCTTTAAAGTACACTACACCACTGAAGCCTTTGATCTGTCCCAAAGGGGCAGTTCAAGGGGTACTCCCACCGAGGGCAGTTAGCTAGAGGGGCAGCTGATGGATGGCTCGGGCTCAAACTGCTACAGGTCCTTTGCTGAACAGAACCTGCTTGTGTGGATGCAAAAGCACATCTCTTTCCTTTTGTAAGGCTGCAAATAGGTACAGGAAGGAGAGAAGAGTGGAGGCTTGAGCCTGTGTAGAGGACGACAAAAGAATGAGTCACTTTTAGGTGTGGGCTGCCAACCTTATGACAACAGAAAAAGGTAAATCTGGCCCAGAAGAGGGGGGGAAATTCCAGGTTCACATTTTCTGTATTTTAGATCCTTTCTCTTCCGGATGGGAGATTCATATCCCAGTATCTGTGTGTGTCTGTGTGTGTGTGTGTATGAATTCTGGGTAATTCTCTAGCCAATAGTATTAATTTCAGCCATTGCCTTGAAAAAATACAGCTGCAGTTTACCTGTGTTTCTTGGTATGTTTTGCTTCCCTGTGTCTGCTGCAAGGGTAAGGAGATAGCCAAAACTCTGCTGGCAGATGTCCTTCTGCAGAAACAGGTATTGTTGTTAAAACAGCCCTGAGGCTGAGAATGATTGCTCTGCATATTGTGGTTTGTGTTGCTTCATGTACTGTGGGAGTGTTCTGTGAAAATTGAGTGTTCCCTCACGGCTGTGTTATTCCCCTGGTTGCTCAGCCTGGGTTGTGTGCAGGTTTGGCAAGCACGTATAGCCAGAGGGAACATGCGGAGCAGCTGTTCCGAGTGTTGGAAGGTGGGCTGGAGGGGACTCCTCGTTGCTCAGGAAGTGTTACTAGAGACTGAGAATTAAGCAGGACTCTGCCTTTCAGTAGAGCGGGTGCTCTCTTCTGTTACTTCCACATGCCCAAATCACAGCACCATGTGAAACAACTGCTCAAGTGATTGGGCACTACTACCAAAACTGGTGGAGATGGAGATGCCTCCAACCTCATACTTACAGAAGTGTTTATATCAGTTCCTTAGAGGAAGTAAGTACATGCCAGCAAAAGCTCTTTCTGCTAGGATACATTACACCCACACTGTAAACATGATCTGCCTTGCCAGCAAGTCTTTTTAAGATCAAGCTGTAAGATGATTTGGAGCTCTTTTTATACATTACAGCTTGTGGGAACACACTGCACCTTCACAGTATCTCTGCAGTGACAAAGAAGCTGCAGCTGTAGTTCCAGTGATGCACAGAATCCAACCTAAATGGAAGAACTTTGGTCTAGTGTAGATTATATACACCAGGGTTTTATTCTGTAGTTCACTGGGTTGCAGCTGTCCCACAGGCAAAATATGAAGCAGGTAGAGCTGTGCAAGCAACCTCATTCCTTGCTCTCCATGTCAATGAGGCCTGCAGGGGTTTTACAAGCTACATCTTTCATCTCAGCGACCCATGAGCAAGGGCTCACAGCCCCAGTTGTCTCTCCAGTGCAGATAAAAGTCATGATCTTTGCTTTAATAGGCTCTTCCCTACAGGCATATGTAAACATATTTAATTATCTAACTACACTCCATGACTCGAAGGCTGAACTAATAGGGTTTCAGAAATTTTCAGTCAAGTGTTGCCACACATCTCTTTGCCTGCCCTGGCATCAGAGAGCAGCAGCATATTGACTGATACTGAATAGTTGTGAGGCATGAAGGACCCCAAATCACGGCACTTAGACAATTAAAAAAGGGAAAAAAAATAACAAAACAAACTTAAAAAAAAAAAAAAAAAGCAACAGCAAAAAAACCCAGGAAACCACAACCCCAACTCTTTTCCTATCTGTCTGGGCCATGTTATCTTCATGCTGTCCAAAGTTTTGAAGAGCACCCTTGGGTCCTATCTGTGAATTTCTTTCATAACCAGGCTAGAATTATATTCTCATATTTGACAAAAGTCCATCTACTGTCTAGCAGCTGGACAGTGTCCAAGCCATTAAATATTTTACAAATTACAACACTGGGACTTCTGCTTTGGGTGAGCCCCAAGATCCATCTAAGTCATTGCTTGGATACTAGAGAACGGCCAGGAAAGAAACCAAGTTCCCAGGGTCCCTCTGGCTGGCTGGAGCTGAGGGACTCCCTCTAACAGAAGCTGCATTCCTGCTATTTTTACACAGGACATTGGGAATGCAGCTCCTGATACAGCCGACATCAATGCTCTCCCTTCCCAGAAGCTGTTTACTTGCCTGTTGGGATCACTGCAACCTCCTGTGGCAATAAGGTCTGTCTGTGAATGATGACCTCTGAAAAATTGTTTCTCTGAGGAAACTGCAAGATTTGGTAGTGTTTGTTAGCACTGCTTTGATGAAGGTCAATAGCCGGGAGATCACAAATGTAGCTCTTAAAGACAGCAGCTTTCTGCAAGCCAGTCCCAGAGCTCATAGCAAAATCTTGCCTGTCCTAAAGAATCTCCTAAGGAGCAGGGCATGACATGTGACTCCTTTTCCAGAGAATTATTAGTGAGGACCAGGGGCAAGCTCAACTTTTCCACCCTACAGCAGCCTTTAATGGGTTGGCATAGAAAGGTTTTAGGTCATATTCAGGTAAGTAAACAGAACTGTTGGCTTGAGAAGAACTGAAAAATATCCTCATACCGGTGTGAGAGCCCTGATAATTGCTGCTATTGTAGTCCACCCTCCCATGTTAGCCAGCACCTTTTCAGTCGACTTAATTGTTCCCCACCCCTCTGATGGTTCCAAGTCTTGCCCATCCTCAGCTACTTGCTAGTTGTAAGGGGAAGGGGTGGAGGCTGTGCCACCATTATATGACTCACCATCCAAAAGGCCTTATCTTTCCCCAAATCATTCTGGCCACGTGTTGTGGTTCAATGCCAGGCAGCAAATAAGCACCATGCAGCCACTCAACTTGATCACTCCCCACCACTGGGATGGGGGAGAGAATCAGAAGAGTAAAAGTAAGAAAACTTGTGGATTGAGATAAAAACAATTTAATAGATAGTGCAAAAGCCACACACAACAAACAAAGCAAAACAAGGAATTAATTCACCCCTTCCCATGGGCAGGCACCTCCAGGGCCCCGTCCTGTGCAATGGTTACTTAGAAAAACAAACGCCATCACTTCGGATGTTCCCTTCTTCCTTCCCTCAGCTTTCTACACTGAGCCCAATGCCATATGATATGGAATATCTATTTGGTCAGCTGTCCCAGCTGTCTCCTCCCAACTCCTGCTGCACCCCCAGCCTCTCGCTGTCAGGGAGATCACATGAAGCAGAAAGAGCCTTGACACTTGCTCAGCTATCTGTATTATCAACCCCCTTCTTAGCACAAGTCCAAAACACAGTCCCATCCTAGATACTGTGAAGAAGATTAACGAATGCACCCGAAGTCAGAATACCATACAGTTTACAGTAGGGTCAAAGAGTGCATGAGGGAGTGGGAGAGGGAATAAACAGCTATGAGGCACAGGGGCATAAATCAGCTTTGCCAATAGAAGACCATGTCTTATTACTCCAGTCACAGAAATCACTGCCTTCATTTTATGCTATTTTTTTTTAACCATGGCAGCTACTTCATTCCTTTGAGATACTCATTGTCATCACCAAAGAGTGATAGAAAAAGAGTGACAGAAAACCTGTGACTCAGGAAACTGGAGGCCTGTTGTTAGCTACACTTTGCTACACACATCTGGTTTTAGGTACTTAGACGCTTACATAGGTTTAAGTTTAGAAATAGTACCTCCATGACAGTCCCTGTGTTCAATATTGCTGGATAGAGAAAATTCTTAAGGTGGGTGATAGTTACTCACCTGTTTCTTTGACTCGAGATATCAGGCATTGCCAAGAGCCATGAAGCTGATCCATTAATAACACAGAAAAATTTCCGTTTATAGTTTCAGCATCAAATAACAATGGCATACGGTTGCTATGGCTATTTATGTTCCATCTGGTTTTTATATTGCAATGCTCTATTGCAGTGGGGAAAAAGAGGTACAGAAAAATACATAATGCATCTTAAAAAATACTCTTTTTTTTATTTGCCAAATTGAATTCACTGTTAGGTTTTCTCAAGGGGAGGCACAGCAAGATACAGACTAGAAGGGCAGGCTTATAAGATCATCTTACCAGCCTTTCTGCAAGCTACTTGTCACATCTCCCTTCATTAGACACTTCATCTCACAGCTGATATACAGAACTGATGGTCTACACTTCAGATGGATAACTGGCACAGGACACTAACTTCTCCAACTTCAGTTAAAGGTATGTGACCAGCACCTCTCCGTACAGCCCCTGGCTTCATGTATTATGTACACACAACTGTACAGTGATACATAGAAATTATATCCCCAAAGGAATCTGTGCTCCCCTGAGACAAGTTACAACATCCATAATTAAGAAGATCCAGGGCATAAGCTGGGTAGCCAGATCTTAGGTTTTGCTATAAGGGAGCTTTGGTTATCTGTGCCAATCAAGGAAGGAGAGTGTGTATGTGTGTGTGTGTGTGTGTGTGTGTGTGTGTGCATTTACGGGCACACAAGTGAAGGGCTCTGTGTGTGTACTTGGGCAAATGGGTCTCTGCATGGCTGTGTGTCTGCAGGCACATATCTGGATGCCAAAACAGGTTCTAGCTGCAAGGTGTCCCTGAGGAGGATGGCACACAAATAATAAAGGAAGAGATGAGAATAAGGTTTGATTCCTGGCTGCCCAAGTACCCCATATCCACAATGCTTAGGAATGATAAAGATGATGGCCAGCAGTGGTTGGGAAAGGAGCCCCCATAGCAGCTGAGTGGTGAAAATTACAGCCATCACCTGTCTTTGAGGCTGGATATTCCACGCTGCCAGGATAGCTGTGGTAAAAGTCTACTTTGTGCTGGGCAATGAAGCCCACTGTCTGCTGGACACTGCAGGTCCCCCCGCCTTTGCCAAAGACTCCTCCATCCTCACTGGTCATGATTGTGTAAGTGTTCTGCCCTGCTCCATAGTGCTGATGAGGGGCAGACATGGTTTGGATGTTGCCAGCTGCAGTGACGGAGTAGCCCTGGTGGAACTTGGGGTGTATGTCCAGGTAAGTACTGGTCTGGAAGCCATTCTGAAAGAGAAAGGCAGAGAGTCAGAACACATATAGCTTCTCCACTGGTGTCCACAGGCCTGACACATAGTGGGGCTCTGTCCCTTCACAGCTCATATTGTCTCTTGACCAGCATAATGGCATGGAGGGCAAGAAGAGCTATGACCATTCCCATAGCTCAGGGGTGGATACACAATAAAATATATATTTATACATATGTAGGAGGAAAATGGCTTTTCCCTGGAAACATTTCTGTAGCATAGCCAGCCCACTCTTGGGACACTTGCAGTACACAGAGAGCTGTGCCAAGTCTGTGCCTCTGTGCCAAGCAATCTGGGAGGTTGGGTACGCTGACATTCATATGCTTGAGTTGCCTCCACTGAGGAAATATGGGACTGATCTGCCCAGACAGAAGAGCCATGATGAACCATGTGCTGTGTTCTTACTTGCATGAGGCACTGAGCTCGTTCACCCCACAGGCTGTGCTTCTGGCACCTTTTCAGCTTCATCCTCCGGTTCTGGAACCAAGTCTTCACCTGGGTGGGGAAGGGAGAGCAGAGAAAATGTCAGCAAAGGAGAGGCAAGAACAGATGTCACCAAATTCACAAGCAGGAAGAACCCGAGGGAGAGTGACCAGATGGCACAGATACATGGGCAGCAGCAGATAAAAGTCTTTAAGAACTCCTGGGGGGTGTTGCCACGGGGAGAGGTCTGTCTAGCAGCCTCAGCAGGTGGCTAGTGTAACTGTGTGATGGGGGAAGGGGGTGGCTCTGTGTCAAGAGACAGTGATAGTTGTGACAAATCGATTCATTCCAACCATGGAGGTGAATGACTGGTGTAAATCAGATCCACCGACACCTCTACAAGGTCTCTGCACTACAGGCAAACATCTGAGACACTGTTTCTGCATACTTGCAAAGAGAGAGGGGATAGGCTTGCTCCTTCTACCCAGTGGTTCCCAAATTCAAAGCTCCTTGATGGGGTGAATTCCAGGGCCATTTCCCCCCGGGCTGTGTCTGTGCTGTGAAAACAGCCTTTGCAGGGATGTGGATTGAAGGAAAGAGCAGACTGTCCTCATCTGTCTTGTTCCTGACAGAATCGGTTCAGTGAGTGCTGCATATGTGCAGTTATAACGTACATAAAACTTTTTTAGTCCCAGGGCATTGAGGCCATCATGCCCAGCTCTGAGATCCAAATTCCAGGCAGATTTTGGACTTGCAACTATGAGCTCCTGTGCCCCATTGCTCAGCCCCTCTTGCTTTAGGAAAGCATTATCAGAGGCAGCATCATTTCACTACATGCAACCTACCTGGAGATCAGCAGAGACCCTAAAGGAACGGCAGTGATCTGTGAACATAGCGGCACCCAGAGGGAGGAGGGAGCATGTCTCAAGCAGCCAGAGAGTGCTGAGTGTGGAGCATTATTAGATATTGGACAAGATAAGCCATGGGAGACACTAGCAAGAGCTTTCAGCATGTTGCAGCCCCATGATTCAGAGAACTGATGCATGCCAGGGTTTCTCTGAAGTTCACAGTGCATGGAAAAATTTGTCAAGTGCTGTCAAGCCCAGGGTAGAGACTGTGGCAAACAACACATTCATCACTGGGTTTGCAATTCTACTACAGGTGTTGGCAACAGAACCCTTAACTAACCCCCGATTTGGGAGACCCAAATGAGGTGCCACTGATCCCTCTATCAGCAAAAGTACTTCTGATCTCTGGGCATGAATAAAGCAGAGGAGCAACTGTTAGCTGGCACCTTTGCCTCAGTCCCTGCTGGGGACTCATCTTTCCATCCTGTCACTTCCTTATGTGACCATTCAGCCACTGTGAGATCGATACACTGTGGGTCAGCCTCTGTGTTCACCTGCTTGTAGGTGAGCCCCAGGGCAACAGCCAGCTCCCGGATCTGCTGGGGGCTGAGGTACTTCTGGCTCTGGAAGCGCTGGTGCAGGGTTTGGAGCTGCTCCTTGGAGAAAGCTGTACGGCTCTTGGTCTTCCTGATCCCCTCCACACCGTATTCTCTGCTTTTCTGAGACTTAGCTGTAGGCTGTGGGGACAAGGATGACGAATGCGGACTGGTGGCTGAATCTGGTGTAAATTGGCTGAAATTCCCAGAACTGGATGAAGCTGGGGATACTTCTATAAATAAAGAGTGAGAAAAGATATGAGACAAATAGTTTAATTGTAAGGGTATGAGCATGCTCCCTGCCTGCTGTAGAGCTCCTTGCCTGCCAGACAGGAGCTTTCTTGAAGCAAAGGCTAGTGTGACCCTCCTTTCTTTGTGGATCTGTGAGCATAGCCAAGTGCACTGAGAGTGAGCAGCTTCCCAGCTCAGTCCCCTCCAGGATGCTCACGACTCGCTTTTGCCAGGCAGAAAAGTCAGGTCAGGGAGTGGTGCAAGAGTGGTGCACATTGGCTCACAGTGAACCCTCCTCCTCCAGAGGGCCTCAGTAATATTTCAGTCTGATTATGGTATAAAAAGGCCTTGTCATGACTGCAAGCATAGCTCTGGACTGACGGCTGGACTCCCCAAAACTGCCTGCCCAGCAATACCAAGGCAATTAATAGAGACAAAACAACCTCTGACCAGGGTGTATGGTGGGGCAGCAGCCAGTGCTCACAAGTGAGAGCAGCAGGTGGAGAGCATCAGGCATTGGAGATTGGCTGAGTCCTGTCTGCCTTTGTCTCCCACCACAGACACTGCTGGAAACACTGTAGGTGGAGTGACCTATTTGTCTGAGAGGGGCTTTTGGTGAGAGAAGAATGAAGGAGAGAAATTTCACATAGAAGAGGAGAGGGAGAGAGGAAAGGTGGATGTATGAAAGGAGCCAGTAATCCTGTACCAGGGACATAGGGACAAAATTCAAAAGTGCAGAGGAAGGCATTCAAGCCCCTTCTCATTTGTCCTGGTACATGTCTTAAGGGGTCTCTATTAATGACAAAGCTGAGATGAAGACCTAAAGGAAAAGGAAAAGGAAAAGCTTCAGAGAGGCTACAAAAACTGCCAACATGAAAAGTAATTCAGGTTGAAAGAATAAGAAAATGTGTCAGATGCCAGACTACTGAGAGAGGCTGAGACCTTCTCAGGGCAACCGCAACTGAAGGGCTGTGATACCAGTCACTCCTGTTTTTCCCCTAACTACAATGATGAATCTGCCCATCCCTCCCTCCTCTAGCTACTCCTCTGCAAATTGTCCTGCATGATCCATCCCCTCTCCTCCTACTAGAAGTGCAGTGAATGTGGCAGTGCCATTTCAGTACACACCTTCCGACTACTGAGCCCAACCAATGTGTCCCAACCTCCTTACCAGTCACACTGAGAGCTGTGACACTGAGACACCCTCCTCAACCTCCAGAACATATGTCCAGTGCAAAGTACCGACGTCCCCCAGAGGAATGGACTTCCCACCCACTCTCAGCTGTCCTAAGCTGAGATCCTACTAAGCAATCACTCAAAAGCCTTGGAGTGCTGTTGGACCTCAGAAAGGTGGCCACATCTGCGGTAGTGTTCCCCTTGTTAGTCTCCTCACAGAGGCACACCTGTCTCTGTGGTGCCTGCCACTCGAGGCTTGCCTACTCTGGGCCATTTGCTATCCCTAGGAGATGGCACCACCCAGAGCAGGGGCTGGGTGAACAGCCAGGGGTGTAGTGGGGCAGGTTTCTAGTGCTGGGGAGCAGGGCCATGAGGATGTCAAGGGGATTCTGTCTCCAAGCAGGAAGAGGCTGTCAGTGGAAGAGGTGCATGGGCCTGTGGTATTATATGTGTGAGGCTAGATTGCAGAGCCTTGAGAAAGCTGAACATCAGTGACCTGGCTGCCATGGGAAGCTAAAACTTGGTGTGGGATCACAGGATGCTTGGCTCCTGCAGGCTGTGCAGTAAAAACCTTATAGGGAAGAAATGAGTATGCTGCGAATGCGGGCTTAGAAAACAGGAAAGTCTCCTGTTAGACAGGAACCACAGCAAGACACTGTAGAACTAATGCTCCCCCCGGCTGCTGCTTAATTTGTCATCCTAAAGCCCCGTGAATGTATCCTGTGCAGCTCGAGCTCAGGACAAAAGTACTCCCTTCTCCCATGAGAAGAGAGTAAAGGAGAGAGGAAGCGAGAAACACAAACAACAGTGCAACAGACAAGAACATGAAAGCGTGTGACAGATCCACTCTCACAAGTCCCTGACATCTGTAGGCCTTAATTTCCACAACTGGGCTCTCTCTGAGAGAGGTATGAGAGGAAAGTGTTTGAAGATGGAGTTTGAGTCTGTATACCAGGCCCACCAGGAGCACAAGGAGGTCCATCTGCCTGCTGCCTTTGTTGGGCAGGCAGCAGGGAGAGAACCTAAGCCTTTACTCCAAACTACATGGCAGGTAGCCACATGCAAGTAGTCATAGTCACTCCGCCTGAGCCTGTAGCTTTCTGTTGCAACTGACAGCTTGAAAGCGGCACCCCAAAACCTCTTAAGCCCAAAACCTGGCTCTCCTCCCATCCGTTTACCTTGCTAGAATGTTGCCCTGTTGACCATAATGTGGGGCTGGGTGAAAGCCCGCTTTTATCAGCTCTTCTATTACCGCTCACTGGAGTGGGAGAGGAATGGCAGGAACAGAAAATGTCACTGTGGTGAGGCCTGGGACTTTTTGGCTAAAAAGGGAAAAGCAAAGCAACAAGAGCACAGAAAGAAGAAAGAAGTACGGAAAATGGCAAAATGAAAGAAGCAGTGAGAAACAATGTTAGATTTAAAGGAGCAGATCTCCCAGCACCCAGTGATTCAGGGCAGGCCTTAGCTCATGTTTAATAAGCATGTAAAAGGTGCAAGGAGTTTGTAAAGGGATAAGGGATACCACAAGAAGTGTCTCTAGGAACTGTTTCTCTCGACAGCACACATGACAGCATTTAACTAAAAGGAGGCCGAGACATTCCTGCCCAAGAACCGTGAACTTCCATGAGACCGAGGTGTCACACTGCCCTTCAGCCTGGAGCACAGACCTGACAGTGCCTCAACTCTTGCAGCCTCTGCTGAGGTTTAGGAAACTGGTTGGCAGTTACCCAAGAAAAGGAGCATGGAAAAAGTGGTGTGACTGGCCAAGGTCACCCATCCTCTTTGCCTACCACAGCGCAGTTTGCCTAGGTCACACACTAGGAAACCAAGGCACGGAGAGAGAAAAATTCGCTCAAAGTTACCTGAGCCTGCCCTGGGACCAGAGAGTATCCCGGGGATCAGCTCCAGGATTTAGCGGAAAGGCCTTACCTGCTGTGTGCCTCCTCCCTCCTGCCTCCGGAGACTGCCTGGCCCCTGCGGCTCCGGCTGGCCCAGCCGCTGTGGGCGCTTGTCCTGCCTCCCCCGCCGAGTTCCAGTAGAAGTCCAGGCAGCCCATGCCAGCCCCGCCGGGGTACGCCTGGCACGGGGGCAGCGCCAAGTGTGAGCACATGGGGAGCAGCCGAAGGGGCGGGTCCCCCACCTTACAACAAATGTCACCTTCACTTGAGGGGCAAGTCTCACCACCAAGCTGAGGTGCCCCCGAGGCGGAGACAGGCCTTTATAGCCGGCCATTCCCTGCCTGGGACAGCAATATTCACCGTGGCCCGCTCCTCCGGGCTCTTTGTCATGTTAAAGAGGTTGATCGGTGGGGTGGGGACAGAGCAGGGGGGAGGGAAAGCAGCACATGGCATCAGAGCTGAAATATGTCCCCTCTGGATTCTTCCCATTCTGCAGGTTCCTCAGACACACCTGAGCAGGGTCTGATCCAGAGCCCCAGGACATATCTTTCTGCTTGCTTCTTTGGGCTCTGCTGAGCTTGTCCCGCCTCAAAATCGCGCGAGTGCAGATGTCCTGTACAAGACAGCTGTTCACTACACTGGGGGAACGCATCCCAGCCGGTCTCCACCACGGGGGAGTGGACAGGAGGTAAAATCTGGGTGATGAGCTGCTCCGTTCTGTGCCGGCCAAACCCACACTCTGGCCCGAGAGGGTTCTGAGACTTTACTTTGTGGCTTGTGTCACATTGACATCCCCCCAAGAGCTGCACACACACCCTCTACTGACCTGGCAGCACTTCTCACACTCTTGGTGCAGGTGTCAGTGTTGGAACAGGGGAGTAAATGAGTAAGAATTAGAGCTGGGGGCTAGAACATAATTTTTCTCTNTGAAACTGAGAAGGAAGTTCCTTCACACAGGCCTTCGAGGGAGCCAGCTGAAAATGTTTTTGGCCAATCTTCAACAAGCTTGTTCCAGAGCAACTCAGAAACACTGGGCTAGTCACATCCAACATCAGATCTCACTTTGGCTCAGAAATATCAGCTGGCTAATCTCCAGGGAGAAAACCAGCAGAGACATTTCCACTGTGGAGCTAGGAAAACATCTAGTGTATGTAAGGTCCACAGCTAAGAGATATTCTTGCCCATGGCCTTTCAAAAGAACATCCTTTCATTTATGTAGCCTTGGCTGTGGCCTTTACCAGGCCACTGCATGTTGTTTGGAACAAAGGAGATGAAATTTCCTTTAAGACAGGGTTAGCTGATGTTTCCTGTTGGCCTACCCAAGAGGGACGGGCACCTGCAGAGCTGTTCATTAAATAACTAAAGGTAAGTAAGTGAGCTACAGAATTCAGCTATGGGCCTGCAGATTAGACTTCTTTCAGTCCCCTCTCATCAGAAGGTTTTGCTCTGCCTGTATTTAGGAAAATTTTATTAGTTTAATCTCAAAAGACATTGTGAGTATCTCACTAAAGTCTATTTCTCAATAGCGAGACAGAAGTCTCAGAGTTAATTCAAATGTTTCTTGCTAGAACCAGCCCTGCTTTGGCACCAGGACATGTGCATGCCTCCTGTCAGAAGCTCAGTGCTAAAGGTGCCAACTCACAGAAGTGTAAAATTTCAAATGGACAGTCCTTTTACCTCTCTGTACTTCATTACTTCGCAAATGCTTGTTGCTGCTTTCATGCCAAGCCTGTGCTAGCATCCCAGTACCTGCACAGAGAGGGGCACCTGCTTGCTGTGAGCCTTCAAGGACAGGCTACAGAGAGCTGGGGGAAAGCAACAGAAATAGGAAGTAGAATTTAGATCAGTTTAAAAGAAGACTGCGTCTACCAGGACTTGTGCTGCTGTGCCCCATGGCAGGTCACTAGTCCTGGCTTCCCTGTCTGTAGAGATGCTTTCCCATGCGGTGCAGACTGGAGGGAGCTAAGGACCTGGCTAGAGTCAGTCTCTTTAATTTGACACTAGTTTTATATTTTATGTTTGCATGAAACACTTTTTTATTTTATGAACTGCAAGGACTGACTACACAAGAACAGCATGTTTTTATGTTAAATTTACTTGAAAAACTTAAAGCAAAAAAGGGCTTTTGAGTACATATGCCTCAATAGAAACCCAAGAACATCATGAATATATCAATTATGCTAAAACAGCCTCTACAATTTGCTTTGGCTCATGTCTCCCTTCTGAATCATTCTACATTTTAGAGTGCCACAAGAGCTGAGATCACTGTCCCTCACATCTGCCCTCAGGCCCTAGCTGATTAAACACCATTTACATGAATTGTACAGAGCTTGGGACACCACTGGGCAGCTCCAGCGCCACCAGTCAAGGAGAATGTTATGCTCTCCTTCTTACTCATCCCTGGCCTGTTACCATATGTTGGTGTTCAAGTTTTCATGGCCTTAGAGGCAGTTAGAATATGAAACCGAGGCAGCAGACCTGGAAGGTATCAACATGTCTATTAGGATTGCTGAACCTGAAGACCTGGCAGAAAACACAGTGTGGGTGCTGGTGTGGGTGGCAGTGGATGTCTGTGTAGCTGTTGAGAGTTTCGCCAGCTGAGCACTTCACACTTGGCTCTCATTGATTTCAGCTGCTTCTGAAGGTGTCTGGGATCTTTCTTACAAAGTGCCCTGAGGCCATAATAAACCAGCATAGTCAATTGCACTACAAAGTCCCTCTGGGCAGCAGCTGGGGAGGAGGGTGGTGTCACTCCTGGGAGCAGAGCCACCCACCCGGCTGGACCAGTGAGTGGGGCAGCACAGAGGGAGTCATCTCCCTGGGGGCAGGAGGGGGACAGAGGGGCAGAGGAGCTGAGGGAACCTCAGGGCCTCACCCCCTGTGGTTTCAGAGCAGCAGCACCTCTGAGTCCCCCACGAAACATGACACACATGTGACTTGGCATCAAACCAAGCCTGGTTGGTTTGGTACTGTTTTATTTCAGACTGGGCCCAAATACCCATTGTTATCTGACAATGATCTCTATGAAAGGTTTCCCAGGCTCATGCTCTTGGCTCAGAGGGCTTTCTGATATCTTAAACAACCTTTGTCTACTCTTCTGTACCACAAAGCTGTAAGCACATTCCACCAAAAAGAGGGTAAATTCTTCACAGCATGTAGGTACCATGATCTTTCATTAACAGCTAAGTCCTTTGCTTCCTCAGGGATGGCGTGGAGCTCTCCAGCAGACACAGCAATGAAGCAGTAGCCTGTCAATTGGCAGGTGAGCCTGCAGAGCAGGTCCCTCAGGGATATTATTTTATCTTGAAAATGGACTCAGAGAGGGACAAATGAAAGAGCTCAGGTCTGAATAAAGGCACCGATTCTGAGATGTCTGTGTCCTGGCAGTGTCCCATGGCAGCTAACATGCAAACAAGGCTTAGTATCTACAACGTGGACATAGTAGAGCAAGAACTGAAAGTTAAAGCTGACAGCGACCCGAATAGACTTGGATATTTAGTCCCAGTTTGAGCCCTTGTGATTCACCACTTCTTGGTGCAGCTGTGCCCAACAGTGACAATGCAGCCGATGTCACTAGGAGAAGACTCCCTCCTTGTGCCTTTCTCTTTGGCTGGCAGAGCTGTGGCAGTCTGGGCTGCTGGGTTTAGATGCCCTTCTTGCTACCACTGCACCAGGAAAACACCAAGTTCCCTGGGAGCCTGGCCTCACCAGAGCCCACTCGGGGGTGTGAGAGGAGCACCTCTCCCCAGAGGTGCCCGCACTGCGGCTGAGAACCTGGCAACCCTCTAGAGTCCTTTTGGGCTGTACAGTCTCTTTAAACAACTATTGATACTGGCAAACAAGTATTTTATTCTGTCCAAATTGTCTTTTTTTAAAAATGTGCTTTTCAGTCCTTGAACTTGCTGAATTTGGTTTTGGTTAATTATTCAAAGATTGTTAATATAGTTATTTTAAGAAAAGGACTTTGATCGTATTGTTTTATAATATTGCTCCTCTTTTTTTTTGAAGCCTCAAACAAATGCCCTGCTTTGTTTAAACATTTGCAGGGTTGTTGTGATCTCTAGTGATACTAATGGTTTAATCAAAAGACATTTTAAGAGCAAAAAACTTGGAAATGTAATGCAGTTTGAAAGATAAGAAGTAAAGTAGCTAAAACATTTCCACATTGCAACATTACCACTCTGTTCCCTTTTAACCACTTTGTTCAGCATGTTAATTCTTAATTATAACTTCAACTTGAGTTTGCCTCTCTTAAAGCACCATACTTTTCTCAGAAGACTTTTCTTTTGGTGACTGATGATTTTCTACATTTTTTCTTTGCTTTCTATGAGACTGTGCTGTAATGTAGTCAGACTCATGTGCTTGCCTGGTGTCACAATGACCTTTTACTCTTTATAAACATTGTTAAGGAGTCTGCACCAGAAAAGGTGGGGTTTTGCCCACTAACATACATGGCCTTGCTGAACTGAGACTAGGCAGGGGACAGGAGAATTTATTCTGAAAAAACATAAATGTGCTGCTACTTTTGGGGTTTTTAGGTGTGTCATACTGGGCTGAAAAATTCTGAAAGGGGTAAAATAATTTCCCATTGAGAGAATATAGCCAAATTTCATTTGGGTGATCATAAAAAGGAAAAAAAAAAAAAAAAAGAAAAGGATTCCTTTTCTCTTTTTCCAGTGTTCTCAGCCTAAGGCTGGTCAGAACTGGTACTTTGCTATATACAACAGCCATCCAGAGCCTAAAAAAAACTAAGTTGAGATCCCTCAGGGCAGAAAGATGTAAGGGGATCTANAAAAAGAAAAGGATTCCTTTTCTCTTTTTCCAGTTTTCTCAGCCTAAGGCTGGTCAGAACTGGTACTTTGCTATATACAACAGCCATCCAGAGCCTAAAAAAAACTAAGTTGAGATCCCTCAGGGCAGAAAGATGTAAGGGGATCTATGGTAACACCTACCTAAAAAGACCAGGGGAGGGTCTAGAAACTCTGCAAACCTTAAATAACATTTGTAAGTATTTCCTAAGCTGCCTTCAATTTTTCCTTCTGTAAATGTAATTTAGGACACAACGTTACATGTTAAGTGGTTTAGCTTCTTGAAGGAAGGGAACAGAGGGCCCCTTCTCTTGAATTCCTCAGAGTAATAAAAGCCCGACTTATTTTATTGTGCAAAGCTTTTCAGTAAAATCAGTGAAAGGTAAAAATTAAAATATGTGCCGCACCCATACATATATGTATACGTATACATTTAAATCCTCTCCCTTTCTCCCCCTCTCTTTCTTTTTTTTTTCTTTATATGTGTGTAATGAAAAAAAAATTGTAAGGGTCAAGAAATGAATGGGCTTGGTTTCCAAAAAAGCAGTTTAGGACAAGCTGTTGATCATTATTGCAAGATAGATTTCATACATCCTTCCCGGAGTCCTTCACACAGTCAAAGGCCCTCAAAGAGAAATATAATTTGACACTTATGCCAAAAGGAAGACGAAATTGGAAAAAATGATCTGTCAGTGTTGCCAGCACTCCCATAGTCTCCTGGGTCTCAGTTGTAGGATTTTACTTCCCATTTTGCCAAAAAAAGATGTGATCAGTGGAGGTAGAAGAGAAAGCCTGGATGATATTACCACATCTACCACTTTTAGTTTGATTCCAACATCTCTTGGAATGTAGTAGACTCCTCTGCTCTCACACATCCTTCACAAAGCCCAGTCTAGCTTCTGTCTCTTGTCTTCAGGTTTAAGAGGTACCTGTGGTTACTAGCCAAAGCAATTTCTCTGACTATATGGCTATAAGTTATGGCAAATACAACAAATTCTTGGCCAGTCTGATGATACTGTGTATTTCCGTCTTCCAAAAGTGTATATCCGTGCCAGGCATGTGCCAGCAACTGAAAAAGATGTGAGAGTCCAGCATCAGAAATGGAAGGTGGAGTTTCCTCCCTCTTCAATATGAGTTTTCACTTTGAAGAAATAAGTTTGCATATAAAGTTACAGTGAGGCTACACTCCAGATCCACCATGTCTAAGTCCCCTGGAATAATGGATCTTAAGTGCTGTTAATGTCATCTATGGTATGTTTTGTCCCTAAAAAGAGAGGAAATTAGGGTTTTTCTAATGCATACATTTATTTTATTACCTGAACTGTTTCTCCTTCTCTTTAACGAAAGCTGTGAGGAATTTTAGTGGTGGTTATTGCCACAGCACCAAGCTGTCTGGAGTCTTGAAATCTCTAATAATGTTTAACCATTTTGCGTCATGCGTAGCACTTTAATCTAAATGTGCATAATAGATAAAACATTCTCCCACCACTGGAAAACTCATCTAGTCCTACAGAGATGTGGTCTCTGTGTGACATTCCCCAAATTTGCTCCTAGGGAGATTTTCCAAAGAATTCCCACTTAAGCCTAACTTAGAAAACTGCAGGTTCCCATGGCTCCTTTGCCAGTTCAGCGGTCAATACCTGGGATTACATCCCACTCATCCAGCACTTTGATATTAGGTTTTGACCATGACATTTGAATTGGACTGGGCTCGAGATACGCTTTCCATGTTGCTTCCATGGCTTTCACTCATCTTGCTCCATGACCAGTGGATCAGTGCACAGTCTCATAAGGGAATGGTGAAAGGGTCTTCAATATCTTGTGAGGATGTGGCAGACAAGTAGAGGGTGAGCTGGTAGGGAAAGCTGCCCACAGAACAAGGCATAAAGAAACTGTTGGGACACCTTTTCAAGGGTGTAAGTTACAGAGAGAGCAGCTGATGGATTTTGGCAGGAGGGAAGAAAGTTAGAGGTTTCTCAGTTGCATTAAATGCAGACAAAGGCTGCCTTAAGGGCCTTATAGGCCCTGGAATATCAAACCTTGAAGACTCCTTGACGTTTCTAAGACTGGAAGAAGAATGTAGTGTGCTCCTTTTCCAGTGACTGGCTCTGGTATCTGGGATTCCACCAGCCCAAATGTGCCAGGAATTAAGTCTCCCCAGACAGAGATAACATAGCAGAGCTCTGATCAGGGGACTGATATCAAAGGAGCAAATCTTTCAGCCCCAGGGATGAATCATCAGAGCAGTTTATTCCAACCTTTTCTCCTCCTTTCAAGTATCATGTTCAATTGCAGCAACGGCAGCACAAAAGGCTTCGTCATTCTAGGTGCTGAAAAGGCAGGGAAAACACAACCAGGAGGAATGGAATTCACAGGTGATACAAGGCTGGGAGGGTGTTGCAAATACCACAGAGAACAAAAAAGTGATGAAAAAGGAACCTATCTTGCTTGGGCAGGGAGGAAGAAGAAAAGATGGGGTCTAGTCATTCAACTGAGGAGAAAGGATCCCAAAGATTAAGTATTCAAAGGGAGATGTCTGGAAAGGACAGCATGGGAGAAAAAAAAAAGGGCAAAAAGGTAGGCAAAAGAAATGCACGTTTGCCAGCTGAGGTATACCAAATTCAAACAACAGCAATACTATTTTGCAGACATTCAAGCACTTGACAAAAAACTTTGTAATCTTATTTTCCTGAATGGGCAGACTGAGGCTGCATGTGGGCTCAGGAAAGGGCCTGTAATTATACAGGACTGGACACTCCTTGATTAAGCTGAGACACCAGTTTGTCATTGCAGAAAACCTTTGTCTTAAAGCTAAAGAGCAGTACTAATACTGCCCACAGTTATGGTGAGATTACGCAAAGAAGGTCGCATTCTCTTGTATGCCCTGCAAAATGTGGGGATGAGGAGGAAAGAGAAGTCCTAGAGAAGAGCAGCAGGCACAAGAGTGTTATAAACCAGAGCTTCTCTCTGCCAAGCAAGTATCAAACCAGAACTGCAGCATCTCAGCCTCTCTGCTTCTCAGCAATCTGTGGATCTAATCTCTGTTTACACACAGGGGGAGGTCTCTCTTGTCTGAAGGCATTCTCACTGCCAGTTCCACTCAAGTTGCCCTACCTCCTACAGAGCAGATGAGCACAGGTGGAAAGGGCTGAACTGGAAGGCACAATTCTCGGAACTCCGATGAAAGTAAATGAGATTGTGTGTCACTTCAGCTCCACCAGTTATTCACAATCGTCTCACCTGTACAGAGATGAGCTGGAGGGCCAAGCTAGGTCTGGTCCTCTGCCTCATCAGTGTTGGTCATGTCAGCTGATCCTTCAGCAGGCTTTCCTTGGACATCAGTTACGTCATTGCTGGATCTTAATAAACTGTGTTGTCAATGGGTCTGCTTCCCACATGAAACTGAATGTGGGGAAAACAGGAGCAAGACTATTTGCTCTGTTGAAGGATCATTTATCTCAGAAGCCTGTAGCTCAGGTACACACCAGGAGCCACAGAACTGCTGCTGAGCTGTAGTCTGGCTTGGGCTGTGGTTTGGGCTTTGGGGGTTTGGGTGGGAGGGAAGGTATTGCATGTTTTGTGGGGTGGTGGCATGGCATTTGTATTTCAGAGTGCCCTGTGCTTTGGCATGCCTCGATTTGCCCCTACGAGTTGTCAGCTGCCCTAGAAAATGTTTACTGATAATTACATTGCAGATGAATCTAAGCTTTGCAGGAATTGTGGGTGTGGGAGTGAATGTCAGCCATATATATATATATATATATACACATATACATGGCTTCTTTGCAACTAGTGCTGCCAGTGTGTTGCCACATAACCAGGCACGTTTACATGCCTGGAAACAGGGTAACAGAATCAGCATACTCCTGTGAGTCTGCACTTGGTAGGTCGTGTTTCCCCCAGGGCACTGTGCTGTAGCAGGAATGAGGCATCTCAGGAGCAGGGAAGAAATTCATGGCCCAAAGGTAATCAGCTTGTGGGGATGTAATGTTAAACTCATTGGGAAGACAACACATTTGGTGGGGGGGTAGGTTGGTGGGCATGAAAAAAAGCAGGAAAGATTTTTTTTTTTTATAAGATTGTGGTATTCTTTTGGGAAAGTACCACATAGTAGAAGGAATGACCAAGTGTGTTCAGGGGCACAAGAAAATTGTTGAGGTACAAAAGAAGACCAAGAGATGGATGGATAATGCAAACCCCTCTTCATCCATACTTTCACTTTACCCATCTCTGTGTTGTTTTTGCCCCTTTTTTTGTCGTAGCTGGGCCACTGATATAGACAAATCACCCAAAGACAGTGTTAGCAAGGAGCAAAGACTGAAAATCCTTCCAATTCTAGTGATAGAGTCTTCCTTGTGCAAACACAGTCTCAGGTCTCTGGCTGCTCCTGGAAGAGACTTTGGCACTGCATTGCACTCTTCCTGCAAGGAACCAAGTACGTGAGAGGCAAACCACAGGCTCAGCAGGAATTTTGTGTCCCCTTTGCCACAGAGACTACTGAGAGTTTTGTGTGGAGACTAGGTCATTCAGGAGATCTGGATGAAAACCTTGACTCTGTCTGTTGCAAAGCTGGGCTTGCATGCATGGCTGTATGATCAGAGTAATCCAGCTTTTGTCTTTAGTTTCCCTGCAGAAGAAAGGAGTCTGCAGATCTGCGAGCTGTGATCAAGGCTGTCAGAAGGCCTCCCTAGACGAGGTTGGGTGTGTAGACAATCCGTACCTTTTCATTGCACTACTGGCAAGAATCAAGCAGTGTGTGTGTGTGCAACCAGAGTGCTCACAGCCACAGCTCACACATCACACGCGTGCTCAGGCTGTGCTCCAAAGGCTTCCTGGAAGCACCCGGTTCAGAGAGACTGGGAGCAGGAGTAGTACAGTTGCTTTGGCTCCTAGATCTTCCAGTCAGCTGGCACTGCAGCCGCCCAGCACTTCCAGTCCTGCAGTTCTTTGCACTGGCACCAGGGAGACAACAAACCCTTTCCCTTGTGTTCCTCTTTCACTTTCTTTCCCTTTTGTGTCAGGCATGACAAGAAGATGAGGAACCACAGTCTGTGTTATGCCTCTGCAGTGTCCTTCATGTCGGGGCACTGCACAAGCAAAGGCACCCAGTAATCTGCACATCCAGCGTGCCTCACAGCTTCCTAGGAGCTTTAAATTTCCAGGGTCTCTATTTTTAAAATGTCACTAATGTGTCCTGACTCTGCCTTCAGCAGGATAAAGCATGCTTTCTCAGCTCAGTTTAGTTAATAAAAAAGTTAAGTCCCAGTCAAGGAAAAAAATTGAAACTATCTTTTCAAGAACCAATAGCATGCACTATACCTTTGCTAAAGCTTAATTTCTAGTCAGCCCTGGTGTTTGTGCTTTGGTTGCTCTGTCCCCACACAAATAGTCAGTCAGGAAGTGGACTTTCCAGTCATAAGTAAAAATATTTCTCTCCCTTTGCTTCTACTATTTTCCCCCATTTTTATTTTCTTATTTATTTTCTCTTTATTCCCAATTACATTTGGAAAAAGAAATCAGACTTGCTCACAGAAAAAAATTGCTCTAAACGATGTGTTTGGAAGACAAAACTTTACACTAACATGACACTTTTAA
>VZRX01009959.1:3479-46111 GCA_013398075.1 Notiomystis cincta
CTGTAGGTCACGGCTCTGCCGGTGGCAGTGAGCGATCTCCCGATCTCCCGCTGTGGATCGCTCGGACCCCTGACACTGAGCTACGGGCTTCTTCTGTCCCGGTGTTTACCGCAGACCTTCTTCCTATAGTACTGCTGTTTTCGCCTGGACAGAGCTCGGCGGGATTTTTCTTTTTCTGGTTTTGCCTGTGAATCACCGGGACTCCCGTGCCTGGGTGGAGGCTCTTCAGGGCAGACGGCGCTTCCCTGTTTTCCGGTCAGATTAGTCGGATTCCCCCCCCGGCCCCCCCGGGTCGGGCTCTCTAAATAGTCATGTAATTCACATTTATTTCTCTCGTATGTTAGGTAACGCTAACTTCCTTCGATTTCCCTGCTTATTTTCCTGTTTGTCTTAAAAGCACAAACTAAACAATATGTCCTCGCCTACTGATCAGAGGTTTATTAGGACTCACAGGTACCAGCTATGTCTTTGATTCGTTTTTATTGTTGGCGTTTCATTGGGACTTGCAAACATAACATTGCATCGAGAGTGAATTTTGTTAGGGTTGAATTTTTGTTAGGAATGTGTGCTGAGATTCCCTTCTAGCCATGAGGAGTTGTGTAGCTTAAATAGACAAGATGTTGAGGGAGGAGCGGGAGCAGTGGGGAGGGAAAGATACGAAGCACAAAGATTAGGTAATTTGGCTGCTCTTCCACACCAAGTGTCAAAACTGGGAGTGGAACCCATACCATTCTTTATTTTTGGGCCTGTGTCTCTTTCCCAGTTTTTCCTTCCCAGAACACTTATGAATTGTTCCTAAGTGGCTCCCTCCATCAACCTGCTTTGAGATATTTCATACTTTGTATAAAAGTAAACTTCTGAAAAAGAGAAAGCTGTCAGTCAAGTCTTTATTTCCTTTGACACTAAATGTTTGGGTTTTTTATTTATAAAATACTTGAGGTTTGTCCAGATAATACCAATTTGTCATTGTAAGGTAAGACAGCAGAATCAGTTCTGTATCAAGGATTTTTTTAATGCCTTTTCTGGGTCTTACTTTCCTTGAAATGTAGTTAATTTCAGTATTTAAAGGGAAATGTCAAAATGTTTTTTTTTGTAATAAAATTTTCTCTTTTCTATGGGGTCTACGAATGTACCTTAGAAAGATGGGGGAACAAAGTGTAACTTCCATGATACTGGTAAAAAGCTTTTTTCTCAAAATGAAAAGCTGACTGGACAAATTGCAGAGCATAATATTAAATTGTTGTTTGATTATTTTGTTTTTTTTTAAAATTCTGTATTTTTAAAAGACTGAATCAGGTGTGCCAACTACAGTACTGTTAAGAGAAATATTTATGATGTTGTGATATTGGACTCATACAACATGAATGAGATATTGTAATTTTAGTAGGTTTTGGCTGTATTTAGGCCAGAGTATGTATACATGGGATTTATCTCATGTTTAGCCAACTGTCCAGATCCTGTCATGGGAAACCCAATGAAGTCCAAGAAATGAGGCTGCTGCTTTCTACTGTGTCTTTGCCCCCAAAAGAAACAATATATTTGGATTAGCTTATTGATGGATATTGAGTATTGAAACTTTAAGGCCTCACTAGGAACCTTTTCCAGTTTCACTGGCATCACTTTTGCTGGGAGGACTTCCCCTGACTGAAATAATGTGTTCCTGGTGGGTTTGAGTGCAACAGGTTCTTAGGCTGCAACATGTCCTGTATCATCATCACCTGTCTGAGAGCAGGAACCAGTGGGAAAGCGACCAAGCCTTTGTTTTTTTTCTCCTTCCTTTGAATAACTTCCCAGTGGATGACAATGAGACTGGTTCAGCTTGAAACTTCTCTGGCATTCTAGGCAGGTTTTATAACCTGTCTGAAGACAAACCTGTGACTTTATTTTGCAGGGTTGAGAGTCATGGGTTGTATTTTAAAACAGTTCTGCCATACTGTGAATGTCCCTCTTGTATCCCATGACTGGTTGCTTTGATTTCCTGTCTTGGGGCTGGCAGGTGGGTGGGCTCCATTCTGGACCTTGGCAATTTTTGCAGTTGACTGTAACACTTGATCTGATGCATATGGATTGAAAACTTGTGAAGAATTTAATGGACTTTTCATAGAATTACTTTAGGACCCCACATTCCTTCACCTAGCAAGAATGGTTGCTTCTTTGACAATGGAGAGACATTTTTGTGTGTTGCTTGTAATAGGACAGATGGGATCCACAGAAAAAAGAGGAAAGTGACTGTAGTTATTGTAAGGAATTTTACAGAAAATTTCATGGAATATACCATAAAAAAATTCTGCTTTGGGGAGGAAGCTGGAGTGCTGGAACTGGTGATGGGCAGGTTCTAGCAAGACTAGGTTGGATTCCTTGTGCACAAATGTTCCAATTTGTGGAAATGCTGTGGAAGTTTGCCAGACTGGGTGGCTGTGGAGCTGTCAGGTTCTCAGGGCCCCGATCGAGAGGGACGATGCCGCTCTGCTCCAGTGTGGCTGCAGAGTGCTTGCACATGAAGGTGTGCATTGATGAGGTGTTCTATATTTGTCTTGCATTTCTGATGTTTTATTTCTAAACTAATTTAACATGGTTTTTTATCCAACAATAAGGAGAGGAGGTAAAGGGAATTAGGCTTGAACTGTTTCCCTGGTAAGGTTTATAGCAATTATTATAGGAAATACGAGAAACAAGCTGTTGAAGATGCTGCTGGCTAAAAATACTTCGACCAACTTAGATTTAATTTATTCTGTAAGTGGAAAAGGAGGATACTGATATGTACTGTGATAGTTCTGAATTGAAGGTTTGACTTTATGCTGGAGGTGAGAGCTGGGGCAGTTGTGCTGGAAAGGAGTTCTTCGACTGAAGTGCTGAAGTTGCCTTGAGCCTGCAGAGTGCTCGTGATTTTCCCTGAGTGCATCAGGCTGTTATGACTTCCACTACCATCTGTGTGGCTGAAGGAAGGACATTTGGGCACTGCTCTTCTGCAGCAGTGTTTAGCAGCAAAGCAGCACATCACCAAGTGCCACGGCTGCTTTACTGTACTGAGCTCTACATGTACATTGAGGCTCTCAGTTCTCACTCGGATTTCCATACTTGACCTTAATTCCACTGAGCATCTGAATCAAGTGTGTGTGTACTGTCAGACAAAGTGTTTTCATCATCTCTGTGCTCTATGAAGTCTTTGCAAATACGAAGAAGAGGGACTCAAAAATACTTTTATTATCCTGTAAAACTTGACTAGGTGGTGGCATTTTTAGCAGGTGTGTTCAATTTCTGACTTGTGATGGCTGCACAGTCTGATCAGTTGAAGTGAGGCAGCTGGACTTGGTGCCTACATGAGAGCTTTTTGAGAACCTTGGGTTTGGGACTGAGTGGCCCAGTTGGGTGTCAGTGGCAGGGAGACAGGACTTGATGGATCCAAGAAGAGGTGATTAGAAGTTGTTATATAGAATCCAGAGATGTTCATCTGGAGTATCTAAATATTCATGCAGCTGTATGAATCTGGAGTATCTAAATATTCAGTCAGCTGGCCTCAGATGACAAGTTAAACTTGAGATGAAGTCACTTTTTTTGTGTGTTTAATTCTGTAGTACATGTATACTCCTGGGGAAATTGTTGCTTTGGAGTTGCTTTGGCTTGATGTTTTACTTGGAGTTCTGTCAGACTGAAGCCAAATTGCAGTTGTGGCCTGTGGTTTGGTACAATGTAAAATGTCTGTGACTCTTGCATATCATAAGAAAAGCCATTTTCTAAGTGTATGCAAGGTAGTGACTCGGATCACTGGAAGCTAAGAAAAATCTTGCTTTTAAAGTGGGGATTTTAATTGTGTTATGTGCCTTCCATGGGAGTGATCTATCCTTCCTCCCCTTTCAAGCGCTGAACTTGTTTACTTCTCCCTGTATTTCTTTTTCTACCTTCTGTCCCAAGCACTTAACAATCATAGAACTAGAGCTGAAAAGTCATCTTTTATCTTTTGTTTCTATCTGTGAGTTTGACTCTGAGGTAAGAAGCCAACCCTGACTTTGGCCTGCAGGGATGTTCCATGCAAGGCTTTGTTCACAGGCTTGGTTTGCTTTCTCTGCCCATGGCTGTGAAGTGTCTGGACTTTGCTACAACTAAAGGAGTCCTCATAGGAGGAGGTCACTTTCTGAAGCAGTTTCTCACGTCTTGAATGCTTGGGTGTATTTAATAATTTCACAGGTATAATTGTAGCATATTAAGATAGCACTGATCAGAGGCTGTTTGAAGGTTTGTTGTCACAGCATCGGGTGCTGGGCATTGGTTTGAAAGGGCCCATTGGTGGGTGCTGGTTGTGCCCCTGTATTAAAAAAAAAAAAAAAGATCTTGTGAGATCCAACATTCTGGATAGGTAAATTTGATTTGGAGTAATTTTCTGGGTATTTTCTGTAGTCTGGTTTCAGTCACTATTCACACATGGTTTATCTGCGTGGGCTAAAGGGGACCTCAGTCAGTGTAATGCCAGAGCTGCAAAAATCACAGTTCTGTTTCAGTACTAGCACTGCAGTTCTGCAGCAGAAGGACAGCACATGGAGTACTGGAGTCTTCCTTAGGTTTTGTTTTGAGTCTGCTTTTCTGTTTGGTCTGGGCATTGTGTCTGGAGCTTGATACAGTTCTGGATACAATTTGCAAAAGCTCCACTGCTTTTGTTGCTCCGTATGAGCTCTTTGTTTTCATTGTACTGCTGTTATGAAAGGTCTTGAGCAACATCTAGATACTAGAAACATTTTGTCGACTTTTATAATCAGAAAAATACAAAATGTGTCAGGATAGCCCGTTCAGTCTGCACGTGTGCTTTAAGCACTGTCTAGAGCAAGGTGTTATGCCATATATAGCTTAGGCAAGGTAGTGGTGGGAAGCACATTGTCAGTAAATTGTCTTCTGGACGATTTTCAGTATGAAATGCTGTACAAGGTAACACCTCAGCGAACACTGCTACACTTAGAAAAGTTTCCTTCCTGATAAGAAAACATCACTGTAGTGACTTAACAGTGATATGACTCTTTTGGGGCTACCACTGCACCCTGAGACTTTTGGGTATGAAAGGTGTGTAGAAAATAGTAACAGTAGACTTTTTTTGTGTGCTGACTTTTCAGCTTTCAGCCTGTAGACCAGATCCAGTTCTCCAAAATCAGTCACTTACTCGATGGCCTGTTCTTCCCAGGGATCCTTTAGCTATGAATAGGGATGAGAAATAGATCTAATAAGCTCTTTTTGCAAAATGCTGCTTCTTCCTTTCTTTCCTGCATTTATTAACCCAGCTGTACCTTGAAGCTGGAAAGGCATCTATTGGAAAATCCCATCACATGAAGGTTTTTATGGATTTCTTTCCTGGGAACTGAAATTAGTCTCTTCAAAGGCAGTGTATCTTAATAGCTTGTATTGCTATCAAATGGTAGGAGAAAGAGATACTGTTGTTTTGGTTTCCATGCTGCAGATAATGCTTTTCTGGTGGTTTGAGATACCATGATGTGTGGTCATCTCATGCTGCTTTGAATTATTGTGGTCTATCCTGTGTTTAAAAAAAAAACCCCAAACTACAACTCCTGTACCTTACTGTTGGAGAAATGGTATAGCAGATGAAAATAAAATGTACTTGAGCAAGAATTGTCCAAACCAACATCTAGAGGTACAGAATAAAGTATGCTCAGCAGAATTTTCTGAGTGTATGTACATATATGCACACAGATACATACATGCAATTAAGAGTCAGTGATACATTTGCAAGATGATAGTGCTACCCAGATTTTCCACAAACGCTGCCATGAAGGCATAAGGCACATAATTATTTAACATGGATATTTTTTACCTTGTCTTTAGATGCCTTTGTGCAAACATGAGATTCTAGCACTGAAACTTCAAACAGATCTCGCTCTGTAAACACTTGAAGTACCAGCCTATATTTAGTCCTTATTAAAATTGAGCAGTATGCTGTTGTGTGAGTAATTCTCTGACATTACTGGGAAGACTTGTAGGATAATAGAATAAGGTCAGTAATGTAAAACTAATCCCAGCTCAGAGTTTTGCTAGTTAATAACTGTTCAGCCAATATGCAGGCCAGGACAAGTGTTCAGAAAACAGGAGGAGCAGAGCAGTGTT
The DNA here is from genome assembly GCA_013398075.1 of Notiomystis cincta. NCBI lineage: Eukaryota > Metazoa > Chordata > Aves > Passeriformes > Notiomystidae > Notiomystis > Notiomystis cincta. The sequence continues at coordinate 9,582 of VZRX01009959.1, forward strand.
GTTCTGAGGTGCTGTGTTCCAGGAGAGTCCAGCATTGCCCTGGATATTCTTGCCTTGGGATATGTAACCTGTGCCACCCTAACACACAAAGTGCACTTAAGCAGATGTAGAAACTCATCTGAAGCACATTGTTAAAGCATTTAGGGGGAGCATGGGATCAAGGAGTTTGAAAAAATGTTGGCTTATACTGCAGGATAGACTCCTGTTCTTTTTAAGGATAAATGGGAGGACAGAGATAAATTTCCAAGAACTGTTGATGTAGAATTACATATCCAGTTGTGATATGAAATAGCTAAGATTTCTTTTTGAAAATATTGTAACTTATTGCATAGGACAGTGCTATTTCAGGGTCATGTGTCCACAAAAGAGACATTTAACTGTGCAATGGCTTTTGGCACTGTACGAATATATTCAGAACTCAGGATGGGTTGGAGGAGTGTGTCAGAGGGGTTTTTATTGTTTCATGGGGAAAACTCTCTAAGAAATGGCCATGTTGCTGTTTTTGTTACCCTTGCTTCTGATAGTTAATTGTTGTAAAGAAGAAAAGCTGTTGGCTTTTCAGAAGAACTGTCTTGTCCTTTCATCCCACCCACCTGCCCCATGAGGGACTTAATGGAGTTCTAGGGAAAGGCAGGGATTGTAATGGACAGGTCGAGTAGAGGGGTGAAATGTCTCAATTTCTGTCTAGAAGAATATGGGAACAGACTTGTATTTGACTTTTGATTATTTCTTCCCCACACTACTGCTGAAAAATCTTGTCATTTTGCTTGTATCTTTCCAAGTGCCAGACTTTGATTTAGGCCATGTGACACAATTCAGATTTAGCCAGGAAATCGTTTTATTGACAAGCTGTTAGTTACTGCTTCTTGTTTTCAGAAAGATTAAGTACAATTGTGCACAAGTAATTTGGATAGATGTAGCTTTAAGTCCCTAAGAGGTTTTGTTTTTTTTCTTGAGACTATATCTAGAAAGTAGGATTTTCCATAGAAGGAAAAATAAAATCAGGTGGTAAAGTGCTTCTGCAAAAGGGTATATAAAAAGGGTATATAAAAAGGGTATATAAAAGGGTATATAAAAAAAGGTTACTTTTGTTAGTAATGCATTAGACATTTGAATTATCCCATGTGAGGGTAGCAGTAATGTCATGAGAAGACAGACTTTTGAAATAACTCTTCAATTAATAATATTTTCAACAGTTTGTTCCAAGTTACTGTTTTAAGATTGTAAACATTTGTGCTTTGAATGTTTTAAGTACTAAAAATCTGTACACTGAAATATTCAGGTGTAAAACTGAGAAAGGTAGAAGTTCCTTAAGTAGTGTTGTGTGTCTCTTCTTAGGGATTTCCTCAATGAAGGAACATTTCCAGTCTCTGCTTGAAATACTTTGGGCATTTGGAACCATTTTGAATTTCACTAAAGTGCTGCCATTGTGTTTAGGACATCAAGTCAATGAAAGTCATCTGAGATCTTGGGAAAGTTTCTTCCTGTAGTACTGTGATGTACTACAGTAGTAATGGCCATTCAAAGGAAAGGGCTGATTGGAATTTGGAGTGTCTCTCACACGAAAATTCTCTACATTTTATTTTCAAAAGAATGTCTGAAGTGCAAATAACACTCCTTCAAAACTTCAGTTTCTGTTTGCTTGTGTTGTATCTCAGTTGAAGGTTGGTGATTTGAATGCCCTTCTAATGGAGTATTTTAAAGCCCATTGTGATATAGCATTGCACAACTAAATAATGGTACTGCACCCATTTCTGCTGAAATTTAATCTCGAAAACGATGCTTTTTTTGGCTCAGTTGTTAAATAGAGCATAGCAGGAAAAAATTGAGATTACAGGAATGTGGTAATGAATGGAATGTGCCTGAGTTTGGTTGGGTTTTTTTTGTTGTGAAATAGAGGAGTTGCAGTGTCTGTTGTGCTTTACCTTGTCATACAAATCAGGCATTACACAATAGATGTGTCTAAAATAATTTCCAGTGGAGGTTTGAGTTAGTGTTCTGCCTGTTACCTGCAGGCCATCTGAATTTACAGGCCTCATTCTATCTGTATGGTTTTGTGCTTATTAGTAGCAAACCTCTGAAGATCTCAGGGAGTAAATAAATGCAAGAGACTCTTTATGAGGGAAAGATAATGATCTGAATCTGACTTGTGAAGAACTGGGTAGGAGTCGATAGCACTTTCCCACTTAATTGCTGGCACAGAAGAGAATGACAGCATTATTTAGGAAAGTTGGGATAGCTTTTAAAATCATATTTGTCAAAACCACTATAAATTAGGGTGATATTACACTTTTAAATGTGGTTGTTTTAATATTCTGTTAAAAGCAGAATAAGTAAACTGACAAAGTTTATGAAAGATGCCCTGGGTATAGCTAGGGAACAAAATTAGATTTGGTCATTCATTAGTATTTTAAAGACTGCGCTGTTCTGACTTGGTGTCATAAAGTAGCATCTTAGTTCATGATCATATAATTTGAGTGTGTCCAAGAGACAGTTTAAGTGACTGCTGTCATGCTAGATTTGTGCTGGAAATAGTTATAGCTATTAGTGCCAGTTATGTAGCTGCTCTTGAAAGGAAATGGGCTCCTGCTTATGCAGTGGGACTGTTGTTGCATAGCAACTACTGTGCTGAAAGCTTAAAATCAGATGCTCCCTTGAAGTTCACTGTGCCCTAATAATGCTTAATTTATCTGTGCCTTACGCTGCCTTTATCACAGTAGTGAATGTCTTTTATCAGCACACTCAGTAATGTCTGGAATATACATTTACTTTTCTTTTTCCCCAAGCTTAGAACTGTGTGGTATCTGGCATTTTTTAGCCCAGTTTTCTGAAGGTTGAGACCTTAATAATGTGATTACTCATACTGAACCAAAATCAAGAGTTCAAGCATCCTGGCCTTTCATAATCTGGTAGTAGAACAAAGCCAAGCCCATCATTCCTCATGTACACACCTGGTCCTGTGTTGTCCTGAATGGAGGCTGTTGCTTGGCAAGTAAATGTGGATGGAGTGTTTGGCTAGTTGGCATGTTCATTACTCGTAGTTAATGACAAGGATGCCACAGGTGGATGACATATGGGTATTTGGGAGTATTGTGGGCAGACTGAGAAATGAGATAGAGAAGGGAAACATTTCTAGTGAGTAAAAAATACGTGTTTGCTTAGGTGTCACATTCGGTAGTTGGAGAACTGTCTTATGAAGAAAGGAGATTTAAAAGAAACTTAGGAAGGTATAGGGAATCCTGGCTTACAGAAGTTGCTTTGAAATATGCTTTGGATGAAAAGAACATTTTCCACCCCTTGAAACATTGTAATAAATACTGACGTGTGTGTTCTCAGGTCCATACTTGATCCTGAGAATGCCAACACAGTTCATCATCAGTGTTTCTTCAGTGAGCCTATTCATGTACTTGCCTGTGTTCAGCCTTTGACTTCATATGTGTTGTGCTTAAATTTAGGCTTTGGTGAAGAAATGGCATCTTAAGAGGTGCTGAGGAATCTGCTTCAATAGCTGTTAATGAAATATCTGCCTCAGCCAGGGCATTGAATTGTTTATGATACCATGTACCTCTAAAAAGTGGGTAAATACCATAGATGTATTTAATCCTGTGAAGCTTTGAAAGAATACTTGATTTGCTGTGTTGATAATTTAGGACCACCTGGATGCCATTTTGGGATGGAACATGTCCCAGCAGAGAGCTTTGTAGAGCATTATGTTCTGTTAACCTTGCAGTAGCACATAGAGTGACACAGCTGTGCTTCATCTCCTGCTTATTTTAATATAGGACTGACAGAATCCAGGCCTCTTCCTCTGGCTTAAGTAGTTTGGATATACCAAAGCAAAGTAGTCTAGACTGTTTGTATTAGCTGACAGGAGGCCTTTTACTGTTGCCATGTTAGAGACAGTATTTTTTAATCTCTTTGGCAGTTCCTTTCCTAAAGAACAGGTTCTGAGTTCTGGATAGGTATTAAGATGCCTTAGGTCGTTACTGCATAGGGTTACAGGAAATATGGCAGGGTTTTAAACTGATATGCTGAGTAAATCTATTAACTTCTCTAGAATGTACAATATTAACAATCTTAACTTCTGCAATAATTATGAAATTCTCAGTGTTTATTGGATTTTATCCAGGTTTATATTAAAATTATTTCAATTTGCAATGTTTTTTAACAGGTTTTTTAATTTAGGAAAATTCTTATGTGATGACTATATAAAATGGCCCTCTGCATTAATTAGAATGGATTTCTTGCTGGTTGCTTTTTTCAGTCAGAACCATAAAAAAAAAGTCATTCTTTCATACTTTCACAATTTACAAACAAAAGGGTGTCTTAAACATCTTCTAGCTCCAAGTCATTTTACTAAGCTCCAGTGAATTAATCATTGGATGGAAATAGTTGAAAAATGCAAACGATGTTATGCTGCAGCAGATTTTCAGCACTTTGTCACGAGGACCAGTTCCAGTACTTAATCAATGACTTCTGTCACTGAATATGTATTCATGCAAGCCATTAAAATAGCTTCACTTATAATGAATTTTAGCCCAATTACAGGTTGCCATAATTTAATACTTAATTTTACATTTGCTTTTTAAAAACCCCTGCAAATTAAAACTATTACTTATTAATTACTATGTAAGAAACTTCAAAGTTTATCCAAACAGAGATGGATTCTGTAATTCTTAGGAAGTAGCTCTTACTTGTGTGAGTCATCTGAAATGCTGTTCTATAACTGTTGCAGAAACTTGTCCAGGATAATTGGCATTTTTCTTGTATTAAAGCTTCTGTTCATAACTTTCTATGTGAAAATTTCCTTGTGCTTTTGGAAGTTTAGATGGCTTCCATCTTAACAGACCATTAATGATTAGCTGCCTTTTCAAAGGTGATCTTTGCTTTAAAAAAAAAAAATCATTACTTTCTCCAATTAATTGCTGCTCATTCACACAGTTTCTTTTCCAGGGAATTATAAGAGGTTTTAAAGGTTAAGAAGTAACAAAATGAACAGCAGCAATATTTTTCTTTTCTGTGTTCTTTCCAGGACATTTAAGAGATGGTTACCTTATGGGAACAGTGCCACTTGCATAAAAGGCTTAGACTTTAGGCTTGATAAATGTGCAGTTTCCTTCATAGAAGGAATTACAGCAAAATGTTATCTTTTTCACCTAAAATGTCTGAATACATATGCAGTGTATTGAACATGTACAGGAAATGCAGCTTATGATTGATAGTGTTCATTATGTCTCACAAACCCCTGGCCAGCTCTTGAAAAGAAACAGTGGGATTGAAGGAAGTAAAGCAAACTCTGAAGAGCTGCTTCAAGTTTTGGTAGAGGGTGGTCAGAAAGGCTGGAAGGTGATGTGGTGTTTGGAGTAGAAGGTTCTGAGGAGAAGGGGCAATGCTCAGTTTTTGTGGGGAACAGGAAGTCACTGTAAAATTCATGTTAGTCAAAAGACACTTTGGAGTGTACCAAAACCCCCCAGAAAAGTTTGATAGCATTTTTTAGTGTTTTGTACACTTGGCATGAGTATAAAGCACTCCCCTCCTAAGGACCTGGTCTGGAGTGAAGTCCTCAAACAGCAGGAATGCTTTCTGTGAGTAATGGCAACGCTCTTGGGGGAGTTCAGAGTGCAGGGATTTGCTTGGCCAACTTTCCCAAATGCATGAAACACTCGAGGGAGTTCAGGAGTCTTGATCTTCTTCATGGAGGAGTATATTGTGATTGTGGTGATGTGTTCCTGGGTGTTTGCTAGGGAAAGTCTGCAGCTGTTCAGTAGTAGATAGTCTTGAAGTGAGTTGACTTCTTGTTTCGGTGAAGGTGAGGAAATTGTTTGGAAATCAGGTGTGATGGATTTGGAAAAATGTCTGAAATAATAATTTTAATTTGTGATACCTGGCAACATAAATATTTTCTTTTTTTGTAGTAAAGCTACCTTTTATTATTTGCTTTCAATTAGGAGTTCAAAGGAATCGCTTAAATTTTATGTATTACCTGTGTGTGTTTGTTAGAGTAATTTAGCTAATTAATGATTTCACAAAATGCTTATATTTTCAGTCTCCTTAGTCAGGCTACTGAACATCTGGAGGAAGTAAACACCAGTCAGCTGTTAGCTTCCCCTTTTTTCTTATTGATGCTTAGAAATGAAAAAATATCCATAATTACTGTTGAGGACTTGATTTAAATGAATATAAATTGTTCTATTGAGAGCACTCTTCAGAGATACTTTGTTCTTCTCAGAATTATGACTAAAAGCTGGTGAGTGGCCTCACATGGTTGTTGATCTGTGTTTGAACAATGCTCAATATCTGCAGTGGAGTATTCCCAGTCTCTAATGAGGTTAGAATGCCAAAGCTATTATGGAAACTAGAAACAGAATCACTTGTTTGAAAGCCTTCCATTTTTGTGAACTTTTATTTGTTGTATTGATAATATTCCTAATTGTGCTGAAAATGTGACCTTCTGACAATGTGCTGACACACTTTAAAGCAAGATTTTCATTATGGCAATTTAGTCTTTACGTGTAATTAAAACAAGTAAATATTCTGTAAGTGTTCAGTGGAACATAATGAAAAGCTGTTGCCTTTACTGCAAATCTCTTAATTTTTGCAGTTTTTTGAAAGTTTAAGAGATAGGTGGACAAGTTTGTGTGTTCCTTACCTAGTGATCAGCTTCTGCTTTTCTTATTTTCGAGGCTTCATTTACACTGTGTCCTTCTGCCAGACGTTCCCATTGATACTCAAATGCTCTCGTAAAATCCAGTCAGTCCAGGTCACCTGACATTGTTAAACTCTGACAGTGATGTAATAACTAAATATATGTTAATCAGATATGGCCCAACTACTCTTCTGATCCCTTTGGCAGTACCTGTTTGAAAAGAAACAGCAACAACAAAAACAACTCCTTGAGATGTGTGCTCTGGTCTCCTAGGGAACCACATGTTGTCTGCTGAAGATGAAAACAGGGATGAAAATGGGTTTAATACCCTTGGCAGTAACTTAAGATTTTTCTAAAATGCCATTTAAGGCTTCTGATCCTATGTGAGTAATAACCTGACTTAATCTCAGGAAATGTGTTGTAGAATGTTTATATATAAAAATTTTGAAAATTATTTGGAAGTATTTGTAAAACAGGTATAAATCTAAAGTTCTTGAAATGAAGACAAATCACCTAGTGAATCACAAGAAACAGAAATTGTGTGGAGCTGATTACATCCATTGCACTTGTGACAGCAACTGGTGTGTGTGGCAGACTGTCACAAATGCATTTATTGAAAGAGAGGTTACTGTCCTACACTGATATATTTTACATTTGTGTGCAATTTGGGTGAGGATTTCTTCTAGCTGCCTGTTCTTGTAGGTCAGGTGTTTTAGCTCATGGGAAATGTCTTCCAAAAGACCTGATTTCTACTCTCTTTGTTTGGATATCTGTATAAATTTATTCACCTAAACAGAATCCCAAGGCTTGGTGCTATCACTGTTCATCATAAACTTCAGTGAATCACATTGGCTGAGGCCTCTTAGCTGGAACCAAGTAAGTCTAGAATGATGCAGGCAAGTGATGGAGCACAGATCTATTTTGCCAGTTTGTCCTTTCTGTTCAGTTTCCTCTTAGCTTTTATCACATCCACGGGATTAAATGTACAGACTCCCATTTTCAGATAAATGCAGGTGAATAATGTGTTTTGGAGGAACCTCTTGGAGTAATAAACATATTTATATAAAACTGCATGTGTGTTTATTTCTAGGAGAAGGAGCTACAGCTGAAGTTCCCTCATCTTTTGTGATTCTGTCTCTGTGTACTCTGGTAGTCCTGGTCATTCTGCTGGCAAACTGTGTCTCCTGCTGTAAAGACCCTGAGATAGATTTCAAGGTAAGACTCAAAGTACCAATGTGTGTACAAGTGATGTTCTCAGCTGCATCCTGATATCCAGAACCTGATTAGTTGTGCTCATACTCTGCAGTGTCACTGCACATCCTCTCTCCTGAAACAGCCAGTGACTGTATTCCTACAGGCTGTGGAGTCCTGATGCAGCTGTTTATTTTAACTAATTGGTCCCTGCTGCAGTATGGCTCTTAAATGCCTTTTCAAAATAATAACTAGCTATCAGGATCAGTAGTAAAAGTTATACCCTTGAGACAGTTTTGCTGTAAAGGAGCTTTTTGTTGTTTCTCTGTGTTTTCTTTTGTTTTTCTGAGTCTGCTGGTGGGGTTTAAGACACTCTGTTGAATAAGAATACTGAAGATGTATATCCACTGTAGCAAAACTCTTGAGAAATTATCATCAGAGAATAGTTACTTTTGGAACTTCTGTAATCAGTGTTCCTAAAATTGAGTTTTGCTCTCATTTCTAAATGGAGAGTATTTGGCCTCAGCACTTCATGGAAATTCATTCAAAGCCAGGGCTGGCATTTAAAGTAAAAATAAAGCAAAAAAACTGACAACACCAACAAAACCCAAACCACCAAACCCACAAAACCCCAACTAAACAAAACCTCCTTGATTATTAAAAGCAGTGCTTTAATCTCTTTAAGACAGTAATTAATGGAAAGTAAGGAATAGAACACTAAATGTCTGTCACTATCCTTGGAAAAAGCTAAGCTTCCTTAGCATTGCTCATTGAAACTGAAAGAAATGTATTAGTGCTTGTTTAAAGACAAGGATCAGCTTGTTTACTAAGTCTTCTTTTGTTTAGGAATTTGAAGATAACTTTGATGATGAAATAGATTTTACACCTCCAGCAGAAGACACTCCATCTGTTCAGTCTCCAGCAGAAGTGTTTACTCTTTCAGTTCCCAATATTGCTTTACCAACTCCCTCCCAGTTTCCATCTCGTACAGGTAAAATAGTGGTTTTCAATGTAAAAAACAAAAGTAGGCATTTTCAGTGTCTAAAATGGAGTGTGGCTGATTATGTTTGACTTTACTGTAATAAATAACTTGTTACAAATTTCCATAAACTCAGCCATTATATCTTATGGGGTAGAAGATAAAATGTGAAATATTACTTCTAAGATGTTAACCTGTGGCAGGGTAAGAGAGCTTAAGAGAACAAAACTGCCTTAAAACCCCCTCTCTAGATTGTTGTCATTATATCTCTATATATCTAAAGGGTTTGGAGTACCCTGGGACATTTGTGACTTCTGCTCTTTAGTGGTTTTCTTCGTTGCTAACTTGTCATTGGATTTTGACCACCACCCTTAAATGGAAACAAGAGTGAATCCTTTACTTGACAGCAGTGCTGTTGTTCAGCTGCAGCACTTTCTTAATGTACTGTAGACTATTTGTGCTGTAAATGTGATCTTGGTAAGACAGAGAATTCGGTTTCATCTCCCTGTGCAAGGATTTTTGGAATGTATTCTTTAAAATACAATTTTTGTAAAAGGAAACTTAACTGTCTTATTATAAGCACAATTTAGCCTAAAGTACTTACTCTATGTTGTGCTATTTCATGTAATTTTACATACTACTTGTTTTGCTTGATCATTAGATGTTCAAGGAAGCTTCTAGTAAAATTCTTGTACAAATTTCAAGGAACTGTCAGTGTGCCTTTAATACAAATCACACAGTTGTACAAATGACTCAGTATTTTAAAGAGCTGGGAAAAATTATGAGTGAAAATTTTTATGTCAGATCTTCTGTGTAGCCATAATTGTTAAAAGGAAGCTGTCACAACAAGTGTTTTGCCAGAAATAAGGCAATGTGCTTGAGTACTTGGATAAAATATGGTTGTACTGCTGTGGCCTTCACCATGCTTAGGAGCACGTTGACAGTGAATTGTACAGCTCTGGCTCTTCCAGTACAATAATACTGCTCTAAATGTGGTTTATGGAAATAAATTGTGGGCTAGAATTCTCAGACAAGAGAAGGTTTTTATTTAAATCTATTAATGTTCCTAACCAGTTGGGCAGCAGAGGAATCAACACTGCTGAATCTCTTCTGGTGTATGGGATCTGCCACTGTTACTGCCCATCCTCTGCCAAGATCTGAGTTTTCTTCTCTTTTCTGTCCTCCTCTCTGGGCTCTTATGTGAAGTATTTTTAGTTGAAAAATGTCCTCCTTCCAAATGGTAGCTACAAGTAGGGCAGTTGGGCTGAAGAATAAAGCAGTCAAAACTTCTCTCTTAAAATGGTAACTCTATATAAAAAGATGTACAAACAATGAGTTTTGTCTTGGGTTTTCTATTTTATTTACATAGGAAGCTTTTGTAAGTAGGTTATTTTCTCTACCCAGCTACAGGCTATAATACACTTTTATATGGGAAGCAGAACTTTGCCTTTTTGCTTTCTTGCTGAATGTGTTAAAAACTTGTAAGTTCACATTTCATCAGGATGATTGCTGTGGTTTTGTAGGGGGTGTGTTCTGATATGGTTTTAGAAGCTGCACCTGAATAAAGCTTCACTTGAGTACGGCTGTCACAGCATTGCCTTCCTACTTTATGTACATCTCACTAGGTTTTGGTGCTTGGGCTGAATGTGTGCACCAAGCTGGGAATAAATCTTGCAGAAGCTTGCATTATTTCCTCAGCAGTTGCTGACCTTGGCCATCTGAGTGGTTTGATACGTGTTATGTTTGTTTCATTGTGTGACAGATGGATCAAAGTCTCAAGTTGCACGTCAAAGTCTAAACTACATCCAGGAAATTGGAAATGGCTGGTTTGGAAAGGTGAGGAGTTATCTCTTAATATTGCACAGACTGAGGCTTACTCCCAGCTGACTAGGCCTCTGTATTTACTTCTAAATGGTACTCAAAAAAAAAAGTAATAACATAAGATAAATTGAAGTTGAAATTAGATACTTCCTTGCATGTATTTTTTAGCTGTAATCACAGCATTACTCAGTGCTTTTAAAATTTACCTATAGATTCTTACTAGAGACTAGCTAGACATTTCACTTTGATGGATTTGATTTAGTACAGTCCTGTTTTTATCAACTCTTCTTAGGAAAAAATGTAAGTAAGTAAGTGGTCTTCACTAGAAAACATGTTTTCTGAAAGCTGACTTGTAGATCAGTTGTCAAGATTTACATATGGGTATTTAATTATCAAAGCTCTGTTTGTATTTGTAAAAAAGCCAGAAAATCTTTCCCACAACATGTTTTTAGCTCTTGTTTTTCTTTGCAGGAAGACTACAAATGTTATTTCCCCTCTGATAAAAGACACAATCTCTTTTTCAGGTTCTCCTTGGAGAGATCTACACAGGCACAAGTGTTGCAAGGGTAATAGTGAAGGAGTTAAAGGCAAGTGCAGGTCCCAAGGAGCAAGAACAGTTTTTAAGAAATGGAGAACCATATTAGTAAGTAATGTTCCACAGCTTCATTCTGCTGCAGATGAATTATGGACGTTGCTTTTGTTCAGTGTTACTGTCTCTACTTGCCCTCCCACATAACTGTAATGTTTCTCTTTAAAATGTGAAATACACTCAACCCAAAGGGAGCAAAAGTTGTGTTCTCCTAACTTACTGTGCTTTACCTTGCCTGGATGTGCTGTAAAAGATTGGTCAGTGAAGAGCTTTCTCTTCTCAGTGCTTTTTAACGTCCTGGCTACATTTGCATTTAGGCTTAGGTTGTTGGCAGTTGTCAGAAGAAATTTCATGCCTTCTGCTGCATTGGCACAAGTGGTTTTGGAGCAATTTAGGAAAAGTAACTGATCTGGCTGGGAACTAACCTGGCTAAAAAAAGGTTTCTCTTGTAGCCAGCTCTGTACCTTGATGGAGTTCATGAACCAGTTGCATGTTTTTATTTTTGGTTTGAGAGGTGGTGGGAGGATGGATGTGACTCTCATGTGGCAATCCTGGCTTTTGTGGGTTTGAGATCCTCTGAGTTTTGGCTGCTGTCAGTGATACACTTCAGCAGTGAAAAGGAGATACAAAGGTACAAATGGAATCTGTGGCTTTGGTACTTGCACCTTCTGTTCCTGCCAACCCCCTCCAATGTTAAGTGTTGAAACTTCTGATGGGGATTTCAGTGTGTTGCATTCTATCTTCTGGCTTTAACTGTATTTTTTCACTCCAGCATTCTTCAGCATCCAAATGTTCTCCAGTGTATTGGGCAATGTGTGGAAGCCATTCCTTATCTCCTAGTTTTTGAGTTCTGTGACTTGGTAAGTGCACTTGTACAAAAGGCTGCAGCTGATTTTTCATTGGCTTAAATTGTGTGTGTTATATTTACTGCTCTTTGCTCATGAAATGATTCTTTTGTTTTCTGGGAAGTTTTTTGATTAACCATTATTTCAGATGACTCTTTTTGCTTGTTTAGAGACACTGCAATTACAGTTTTTTGTTTGTGCTGTTTTCAGTTCATCATGTATGTTCTAATGGAGTGTGGAATGTCCTGAAGAGGCAAATACCTGTTCTTTGATAATGGAATTACCAATCTCTTTCAGTCTGCCTTCAACAGGGAGCTTGGAGGGCAGAGGATGTCATAGAATGAAGCTTTTTTTCACAGTCCAGAATCACATGCACACACCAATATCATAACCAAAATGATATTTGCTGTCTGCAGTCTTAATGTGCTTTTATTACCATTTTTGTGAAAATGTTAATTGAGGAAAACTGAAGAATTTCTTCCCTCCTGCCTCCACCCCCACCTCCGCAGTGCCCAAATTTTACCCGTGCTGTGCAGCTTTGTGCTGAAATGCAATGGTGGGCTCACTTCTGCTATCAGTCATGTGTATTCTTACAGCTAGAATTTTCAGTTTCAGTGTTCATTCTCTTCCTGATCCTTTCTCTTACTATATTATTCTTTTCCCTACATCCTTATCCTTTTATTTCCTTTCCCATGCTCCTTTTACCCTCAGGCAACTGCCTTGTGCTTCCTGGGCACCAAAAGTGAAGAACCAAAGGGTGTTCCCACTGTTTCAGTGCCACAGTGGTCCCTGGAAGGGAGGGACAGCACAAAGCCTTGCTCAGCCACTGCATTCCTTGGAATGTTCATGAATGTTGTGAGGAAGGGGGAGCATGTACAGAACCTTTGAACTGTGCCCAGTGTGCAGAGCCATGAGAGGCAAAAATTTGGATCCATGGTCTGGAAAGACTTGAATTGTTTTATTGTAACATAACACATTACTAAACCCAAACAAACCCCAAAGTCCAAGTGGCTGTCTAAACATTGGCTCAGTAGCTGCTTTTAAGGTTTGTTGTGTAGATGTCACCCAGAGCAGAACTCCTTAGGAAATGTCAAGACAGGAATGAAGTCAGAAGTTCACAGATGTTTCTAAGGAATAAGTCTTTCAGAAATAAGATAGTTTGCATTTATAAATTTCAGCAAGATCTTTTTTACCAATTTCACTACTGCAGAATTTACTTTAAACTCAGGTGCAAAAATCTGCTTCTAGTTGCCTCAGGCAATTTAAATTAGTTAGCATGAACTTGAGTTTTTTGAGAAATATCAATTAATCTGTGACCTTAAATAACTATATTTTCCCTGCTCTTTTGCTCAGATGTATTAGCTGTGGTAAATTAATGAGGCAGAAGTGCTGATAAAATCCTTCTTTTCCAAATGGAAGAAATGCCTGAACTTTTTAAGTGACTGATCAAAGTGAAATGTTCTGGATTTGCTAACAATTAAAAACTCTGTGCCTAAGGTTAACAGATAAGGTTTTTTATAGTTTTTCAGTGTAGAAATAGAATACTTCTTACTGGTTTTAAAACCTGCTATTCAAATTAGAGTTTCTTTAAAAGGACCCTGAAAAGTGAATTGCATTTTACAGAGTCTGTTAGATATACATCCAAATCAGATTTAATTGCTGCTGTTTTCAAATAGTTATGTGATTTAATCCAACTTTAAATTTGAAGATGGAGTAGCTTTTAAAGATTGCCCTACTTTAGGTATACAGGAAAAATAATATCCTTGTTTGATGCCTGATTATTTATGCCAGAAGTTGTCATGATCCTGCAGAGTAATCTGGAAAGGATTTTACTTAAGGGGATAAAATAGATTTTCACTTTAACTGGGGGCAGTAAGCTTGACAGTTAAAGTGGTAGTTTTACAAATTTGAGTGTAGTTAGGTAATTTCTTTGGAATGGAAAATAAATGTCTGGGCTCATTATTCTATTCCAAGTGAACTAAAAACTTGGGTTTAGAAAATTATATATTACAGTCAGTTAAACATAACTTTCATATTAAAGTCTGGCTCACTTAGAGAGTTCTTACTTGGTAGAGCTGAGTATCTCCTAGACATGATGGTATTTTTTTCTTCATGCACACAAATAGACAGGGGCTGGGCAGACAGGACAATATTCACTTGAGCAGTTGGGTGCAGAGCCTGGGCCAAGTGAGTAGCTCAGTATCCCTGCACATCCCTAATTCTTGTGGTGGTCTGGGGCCTGGAATGGGAGGTGGCAATGTTGGAATAAGGAGAGAGAAGAGACAGGAAGTGAGCAATGTGAAGGAAGCATGATGGCACCATTTGGAATAGGTAGTATGGCTTAACAGGTTATTTTAGTGAAAAGGTTTTTAGAGGAGTGTCAGGAAGGTTTTTATCCCTGTTGTTGGAATGGCAGTGATTTGGATTTTTTAGACTTTTAGGAATTGATCTCAAAGCTCCTTTTGTACTTTTTCCTCCTGAAATTGGGTGAATTGGGGTGCATGGAGGTGCTTCCAAAACACCCAGGAGTGATTCTTCAGCAGAAGAAAAAAGAGCAGGTGCAACTGAAGTCGTTGATTAAAGGTTCCAGTGTTTGTAGTGACTGTGGTTCAAATGGGAAGGATGAGAAATGTGGTCCTGTTCTGCTACCAGTGGCTTAATGCTCAGCTAAAGCTCTTTTCTGTATGTTGTGGTGGTGTCTATGTATATCCAGCAAAGCAAACTTCTTTTAGTCCCTTGTGCTTGTGTGTTTAAGAACTCAATAGTTCTGAAAAAAACGTGGCAACACGACGAGCTGTGTTGGACAGGAAGCTTTAATATCTTCAGGAGACAAATTCTTTTGAGGCTCATTTGGCAGTGCTGAGCTTGTTTAGCAAATTTGGCATATTAAGTAACAAAAAATGTGGCTATTCTGCTGACCAGCAGGATCTGGAGGGTACAGTGGTTGTTTTATTCACACTCCTTCAAACTCATAGCCTATCACAGCATGTCCTCCTTTTGCTACTTCTCTTGCTTTTGTAGCCTTTTTAGGGCCAGTTGACCTTGTCTTGGCTGCTCAGACTGCCCTGTTGGATTATCAGTTCCCAGGCTCCTTGGCATTGACAGGTCTTGATCAGAGGCACTGGAAACTGTAGTGCAGAGAAACCAGAGCTGTCAGGATAGCAATGCTGAATGTCAGGAAGGCTGGTGTGCCTGTTTTCTTGCCCACACAAACTACTGATACATTTCTGTGACACAAGATTGCTGGTTGCATGTGCAAGAACTGTTTTGGCTAACATTTAGTCTATTTTATAATATAATACAAATTGCTCTGTATCCCTTGCTTTGCAGAGCTGAGAAAGAAGCAAGAGAGGTCAGTTGCACTTAAGTGATTTAAGCCGTTAAATTCTATGCTTTGCTTGTGTTAAAATTACTTAGAAAATAGTAAATATAAAAAGAAATGCTCCAAAAGGTCTCACAGCCCCTTTCCCCATATTAGTTGCAGTGTATGTTTGGTGCAGTCTGCTATGAATAGTTAACTGTTCACTGTTAAACATTGCAGAATGATGCCAGGTTAAAAATAGTGGTAGCTGTCTTATTAACTTTAATATATTACTCAGCCCTGTGTGGCCAGCATTTTGTCAGCACAGCAAATCCTCTAATGGATTGACATAATTTATGAGTAAAAGGAAAGTTATTCAAATGTGGAAGATGCATGTATATTGTGAGGCTGATTTGCCTATCAAATTCTTACAGAAATTCTTCAAGTCTTGCAATTCCCTGGGCAGATGAGATCAGCAGGATGCAGTGTTTGCCAGGAATGCTCTGTTGCTTACTTTAGGGATGTTGCTGTTAGGGGAAGGTGCCTGCTTGCTGTGATTGGTTCTTTTTTTAATTACTGCCACTTGAAAGCATTTGTAATCAAAAAAGAATCTTTGCAATGAAAACTTCATAATCAAAGAGTTTAATGAATCTATTTAATGATCATGGTCAATATGGATATGAGCCAAAGAGCAGATTTATCAGTGGTGTGTGGTTTAAAAATAAAGAGGGGATTTGCCAGTTTATGACCACTTGGTAGAATGTGTTCAGTAGATGTAATTTGGTAACCTCCTCACATTTTTGAAACCATCATCAGTTTTAAAACCATCAGTGCCTTCTGGTTAGAAAGTCATGTCAGCCATTTGTTTGGATGTTCAGATGAACCCAATATGGAATTTGCATGAACAAAAAGCTGCCAAAGAGTACTGTAAGTGTGCCCTCAGCTTCTGGCTGTTACAGAGAAAAATTATATTAACACTTACTTTAAAAAATGGCTGAATTAAGAAGGATGGGAAGAAAGGCAATTTAGTTCTTCATGGAGTCCCAGGAGAGGAGGGAAAATGCAGAATGGCAGAGAAGGTTGGAGAGAAAGTAGAGCCTTCCTCAAGCATGATTATTGAGCTTTTTATATTTAGATGTCTCTGCAGTGAATTTTGCAGAACTGCATTTATTCAGATATATATAACCTTTGATATTTACTGTGTTAAAAAGTCTGTCAATAAAGGGCCATTTTGTGGCTCTCAAAATAGTGCAGGGATAATGTTGCTGTGTTGCTACTGTCTGCTTTTAGGCAGGGAAGCATCATAGGATAATTCAGGCTAGAAAGGAGCTCAGGAGGTCTCCAGCCTCCTGCTCAAAGCAGTATCATCCTGAGGTCAGACTGAATTTCTCAAGACTTTGTCCAGTTGAATCGTGGAAACATCCAGGGATGGAAACTGCATGTTCTTTCTGGGCAGTCTGCACTTCTGCTCATGTCCTTATGTGAAAAACTGTTTTCCTTACACTCAGTCTGAGCTTTCCAAGTTTCAGCTCATGGCTGTTCTCTCTCATCCTCCATCCATTGTCCACAGAGAGGAGCCTGGCTTGGTCTTTAATAACTTATACTGGACAGTTATTTTGCTGAAGCCTTTCTTTCTCCAGGTTGAATAAGCCTGGTTCCCTCAGCCTCTCATGGTGAAGTGCTCTGACCCCTGACTGTCGTGGTGGCTCTTTGCTGAACTTGCTCCAGTTTGTCTTGTTCTGGGGCAGCCAGTTCTGATCTCATGTGGTCTGACAGGTGCTGAGAAGGTGGTGAGACCTGCCCTGGCCCTGGCCCTGTTTGTGCAGCCTGGGATGCTGCTCCCAATCTGCCAGGGCACACAAGGCTCATGTGGAGCTCACTGCCCACCAGGGTCCCCAGGTCCCTTCCTGCAGAGCTGCTGCCCAGCTGGCCACTGCTCCCTTTGTGCTGTTGCAAGGGATTTTTCCTTCCCAGGCATGAGAGTTTGCATTTGTCTTTCTGGAGTTTCATAAGGTCTCTGCTGAAACATTCTTCAGCTTGGCAGGTTCTTCTGAAGGGCAGTTCAGCACCTGCGTGTGACCATTGGTTCACCCCAGTTTGGTGCAAGTTATGTCCTTTTAAAGCAATACCAAAAATACCTATTTTATATTTTTAACCTTGGTGGTAGCCTTAATTAGACCAGAATGGGAAGATAGAACCATCATGTTTCAAGGTGGTGGATTAAATAAAAGTAGTTTTTCCTATGAAAATATGTGCCTACATGAATAATTGATTAAATAAGGGATGTCACACAGCACTGCTGTTACTAATGCATTTAAAAATTAAAAAGTAATTCCTGGGTGCATTTCAGGCATCCTAGGAACTTAATCCACCTGGGACAAGCCCTAAGCAAGCAATTGCTGTTTTAATGAATGACAATTTCAGAGTTTGACTTTCTTCATGCTCTTGCTGCCACCTACAGTCAGCTCAGCTGGGTATTCAGGGCTTGTATGCCTTGGCCTCTGCCTTTTGGGACCTGTGTGTGTTACAAACGCTGTTCCTTTCCTGAGTGTTTGGAACTCTGCTCTGGCAAGAGCTTCCTGGCCCAAGATTTGGGAAGGCAATGGACATAGACAGAGCCTAGCATGTTATGCTGGTGAAACAAGTTGTGATATATGTTGTGCAGTCTCAATACAGAAATGCTCTTCAAATAATTTGCTAACCTTTCAGAAAGTCTGTGTTTTAAATAATAAAAATACATGTCTGCTGGATTAAAAGTCAAGCTGTGAGAAAATGAACAACAATGGCATGAGAAACTTGTTCTTTTCCCTTGCTTGGATTCTCTTAATTCTCTTGGATACATAAGTCTTCTTTTCCTGAATGTTTGGACAGTATTCAATTATTTTCCTCTATTTCAAAGCTGTTCTTTTTTTAGTAATTTATGGAGTGCTTCTGCAGGCTCATTAATTATGTCTATTGCTCAGCATTGCCTGGGTTCAGTAAAACTGCTGCCATCATCAGAATTCTGACTGGAATGGGGTGTATTACCATGCTTTTTATACAGAAAGCTCTGGTGAGCTGGCAGTGTCTGAAACTCTTCTCTAGTCTCTCCCTTCCAGCCCCTTACAAATTCCAGACAGACAGCTTTGCTGATTTGGAGCATTTGAAAACTCATCTCATTTAAAAGCAGAGGCTCATCAAACTCTGTTTTTTTTTAAATGGAAGTTATTAATGCATGACAGGTTTTATGTGGCAGTCTGATCTAGGGTGTTAATTACTAAATGATTAGATTAAAAACCCTTAAGGACAATACCATATGCCTTAGATGACTTTTATAAGATCCTCTTTGGAGACTGGAAACTTGAGGAGCTTTATTTTATTGAGCATAAATGTGGTAAATAAGTAATGTGGTTAGTTGAATCTTCATTAAAAATAAATTTTTCAGATTCAACCAAGATATAAGGCTAATAAATATCTTCAATTCCCTTTACAGGGTGACCTGAAAACTTATATCTGCAATGAGCAGGAGCACATTAAAGGAGAGTCTCAGATAATGCTGCTCCAGAGAATGGCGTGCGAGATCGCCGCTGGCCTCGCTGTAATGCACAAACACAACTTTGTGCACAGGTAGGCTCCAGAGAAATCCCAGCCACTCTGAAATTCATCTGGGGATTTTCATTAAAATCCAGGGGTACTGAAGACTCTGTTTCCACAAACTTCTGCCAGACCCCGAGCTTGAAGGTGTGGTGCTAATGAAGGTGCTAATTGAGCTGCAGTGGTGTGGTGTTCCAGCTCCACCTGCCTGAAAGCTGATCACCTGCTCTTGGGGTTTGCAGCCCATAGAACACAGCCTGCTGCCAAGCCAGTCCACATGTAGTTGTTTGATTAATTCTAGGCCAAGTCAAATTCATTTTGTGTATTGTGGAGGGAGGGATGTTAAAACTCAGTTAGGATGAATCTTACCTGCTGTGAATTTTTATTAGATTATAGCAATTAAGAACTTCTCTTTGGTAATCTGTTACTAAAAATGGAAAAAAAAAAAGCCTTTCTAATGCAGTAAGGGGGAAGCTGAGTTTAGAGGGAAAATCTGACTGAAAGGGGTATTCTCTCACTGAATTGTTGTTCATGTAACCTTTTAATCTTCACTAAAGGAGGTAGTCAGATTTCAAAGTAATCATAAGTAATCATACTAGGAGAAGAATTATGTTCTCATTGGGGGACATGCTAGAGCTATTTTTAATTAATATGATTGTTTTTAGTTAAAGTTAATGCAGTTGATACTTTAGCAGTAGTTGCAAAAGGCTGGGAAAATTTATTTGTGAAACAAGTTGCACAGAAAAATACAAAAATAATTTTTTGGCTTTAAATGTAGAAGTTTTAAGGAACTGGAAGTCATTAACCTCTAAGATGACTAACATTTTAAAGAATACTTGTTCTCCAAATGTGGCTTACCTGGTAAAACCTTGGGTACCACAAGACAGTTACTTTGTCAGTCTGTTCTTTGCTGTGGAACAAGCACTTGCATCACCCTTTCAGCAAGTCAGGAGCTTGTGTTGGAGCTTATCAATGCACACCTTGCTGCTTAGGGAAGGCCGAGACCTTGTGTTCAGGGAAAACTCTCAAACCTAAATCTTAAAAGGTGCAGGTGTAAAACAGCAGCAAAACTCTAAAAAAAAACCCCAGAGCCTGGACTCAGCTGGTGGCTGATGAACAGAGCTCTTCTTTTAACCCATTTAACAATTTCAAATGACTTGAAGGTAATACCAGTTGTAGCTGTCTAATGGAGGGATCAGTTTCTTGTCTTGCAGCAGCATGGCTCTGTAGGTATTAAATTTAACAGCACGTTTTCAGTGAAATACAGATAAACTTGGCAAATAATTATTCTGTGGATCTGCAAGATTCTCATTATAATGTTTACTTCTAGCAACACTATCCTGATGCTGTCAGAGTAAGTGGTAAAGCTCCAGCATCAGTGATTTTGTTGTTAGTGGTAAATTCAAGCAGCCAACAAATTTTCTCTTTCAGGATATTTATATAAATAGTATAAAACAGTTTGGCAAGCTCTGGGATGTACTTGAAGGTTGTAGATATGTTTCTGACCTGTGTAGTTCAATGACTGTGGGAAGGAAAACATCATCACCTTTCTTTGTAGCAGACAAGCTGTGACTTTCAGACCATTTGTACTTCAGAGACTTTTTTTTAAGCCAACAGAAGCAAAGGTAGAGTTCTTCCAGGGCACTTAATTGCCTGGTCCCCTCTGAGAGACTGAGAAGTGAAATATTTGAGCAATTAGTCTGCCAAGCTCTTTGCTGCTGCAGCCACAGTTCCAACTTCATTAAACTTGCATAAATTTCTGAGTTTGTATGATGGGTCTCCTAAAACTGCTCCTTGGCACTATTACAGCAGCGCTGCTGGTTCCTGAGTGTTTGTGGTCTGGTTTATGGTAGAAACTGGAAGCAGATTCTGTGTCTGTTCAAGAGCTTTGTGATTTGTTTATTAAGGGACTTCATAGCTTTTTCTGTTGGTCTTTTTCAAAGACTGTCTGTAGTTCTGGTTCATGTGTAATGTATGGGTTTGTTACTTAAGGAACTTAACTGTAGATGTAAGAGATTACTGGTAGCTCAGTATCCTATTGTAAATTAATTTTTAAACCTAATCTGAATTGCTGATAGATTTTGCTTATGACAATTAAAATGCAAGCCATGCAATGATAGGTGTGAAGGGGGAGACATCACTGTAGCATGTGAACAGCCCACGTCATCATGAGAGGATCATGAGCAGAATGAAATAACTGCATGTGTGTAGTTTGAATGCTTAAGAGTCTGCACCACTGCTGTAGAGAAGTGGCTGCAGCTTGAACTTTTTTATACAGGACAGTGTAATAGCCTAGGGATTTTGTTTGAAATCTTTAAATGTGATTGCCTTGTCATTGTGTTTAGTTTTCTTTGGATTTCAGAATGCAGTCAGCTTGGCTCTGTGGCTCTAAACTGATTCTCTTTTGAAGCAGTGGGAGTGCCCGAGGGAAATCAGTCTTTTGGCCACAAAACAAATCTTGTCCAATAAGTCCTCTCTAAGGAGAAACCCTGTCAGTGTTTGTTTTTACTGGAAGTGATGAGTGTTTGTATAGAACTGTAGTGTCCCCAGTATTCCAGTGAGGTATGAAATCAATTGCTGGCATGTGTAGGTTCTAAAGCTTAATGAAAATGCAAGCAACAAGAAAACTGTCTTAATATTTGATTTAGATCACAGTTGCACTTTAGAAATTACTCTCCTCAGTTCCTGTGCCTGGGTTTGCACTGTGTATAAGCTGGCCTTTTGGAGTGCATGGACTGGTTTGATTCCCTCTGAAGGGAATCAGGAAGGGAGCTCCAGGAGCACACCTTTCTTGTACCCAGCTTGCCTCAGCCTTCAGTAGGATTTGGGTCTATGGGATCAGCCTACAGCTCATGCCCATGGGACAGTTGAAGTGTATCTAGAGTGGATGCTGAATCCTGAGCACTGTTCTGTGTCACTGATCTGCTCCTGTGACTTAGAGTTGTAACCTGTAACTCTGCATAAGTCCTTGTTTTTTTAGATTCTGAGTTTTTTTTAAATAGTTTTCTTGGCTTTTCATTTATCCTTCAAACTGTGATCTGACTGTTCTAAGAATTGCCACTTCTGTTGACCCATTTGTCTTAATTTGTATTGAAGACCTCCTGGTTTGTCTGACTGTTTATTTGTTTGCATTTTCAGTGACTTGGCCTTACGGAATTGCTTCCTTACATCCGATTTAAATGTCAAAGTAGGAGATTATGGTATAGGATTCAGTAGGTATAAGGTAAGTTAATCTTGTCATGAACCACTTTTTAAAGGATTTGGGGCCCAAGGTTACAAGCAGCATGCTGCAAAGTTGTAAACTGAGACTAGATTGTCCTTTATTTGAATAATGAACTTTCAAAGTATTACTGGCAAATAACTGTAGCAAGTTCATGTACCAGAATAGGTGATCTTTCTAGAGATGAGTAGAGTTTGTGCTTCTGGAAGCTTCTGCTAAATCTACCCTTTTTTGGTCCTATTTATAGTAGTCCTAGAGTATGAACTAACTTATTTTAATGTATTTTAAGGACACATTTGAAAGAAAAGTTCAAATTTCTTAATGAAAATATTCAAAATATTACAGTATATCAAGAAGGTGAAAAATGAAAGACATTAATTAAAACATTTTGTAAGTACCAAACCTTAAACAAGAAATTGGCATTCAAGTTTCTGCTATGCAGTGGCCAGTGAATGACTTTCCTCCATAGCATTATTCTCTGTTATTTGGGGAAAATGGAATTTTTTTTTTAATTCTAACTTTTTACATAGGCATCACATAAAAACATATTAAGGAAAGGACTGTCACTGTCTGGAAGCTGATCCAATGTATGTTCAGCCTTTTTCTGGTTTTGTTTCTTTGATTTTTATAATTCAGGAAGATTATATTGAGACAGAGGAGAAGAAATTTGTTCCTCTACGATGGACTGCACCTGAGTTAGTAACAAGTTTTCAAGACAGACTGTTATCAGCAGAGCAAAATAAATACAGTAACATATGGTATGTAGAAGGCTTTAAAGTAATTTAAATGATAAATTTGTGAACATATTTTCAAACATTACATGAAGGAGTAAATAATATTTCAATTAGCCTGATGCATCAGATGTACAGTAGGTTAATCTCTGTAAACCTGAAACTATATCCTGCTTTGGAAAGATGCTTAGAAATCTGTTGAGAGAAAGTTGGAGCAAGCAAAAATGTTTGGCAGAATAACGGGTGTTTATACTAATAAAAATACCTTGAGATGTTTATAAAGGAAGGGGATGGTAAAAGATTTTTCCAATAATAAGTAGCTGTGAGTGACATAAAAAGTTGATCCCAGTAGAGCCCAGTGAAGTTCCATTGGTAGAACAGTGGCATTTTAATTAAAATGCTGTGTTCTTGCTGCAGCATTTGAGAGCAGCAATTAACTGATGGTTTCTGCTGCCAAAGAGCTGATAGACAATGGCTGGTGAAACTCTTGAAGATGAACGTTTTTGAAATGGCCAAGTTCCACTTCAATTCTCACTCCCAAGAAATTTGGATAATGGAAATTGTGGATTAGGCTAACATTTCTGAAAACACTGTAGTTAATTCCTGCTTTATATTCAAAGGATATTAAATAATAAACTAGGCTTTGTTAGGTGATTTAAAAATAGGGGTGCAGAAAGCAAGTGGGATAGATAGAAATTGTGTAAATAGTAATTTGCTTCCTCAGTCCTTTTCATCTGGACTATGAGCAGCCAGGGTCCTAAGGTTTCCAACTTGAGTTTTAGTGCCTCTTATGCAGAGCTGCCTTGAACAGGTTTGGACTAGATGATTCCAGACACCCCCTCCAATCTAAATTATTCTATGTGCAGAGTCAGTTACTTTGCATTTTGAGCACGGAAAGATTCCCTGAAGATTAGCATTGACTGTACTCAGTGAAAATGTGATTAGGGCTGGATATGGTACAGATGCAGCACTGAGCAGAGGTAGCTTTTGACCACTGCAGCTCAACAATAAGGAATTCTATGAACACTGGAACAAAGATGAGTTTTCTAGCTGTTCGACTTATAACTGCAATTTCTCATGAAAGCTTTTTTCTGTTGGACTAACTATAAGATTTTTTAATCTCATTTCTAAACACCATATTAAAAAAAGAACTATTTTTTATTTTAAAATTGTTGAAAAGATAATATTATATGTGGGGTTTTTTTTCCATGATCAAATAATTTGAGACCTCCTGTATTTTGTTGTCTTCATTGTTGAATTGCATTCAAGCAAATTTATTCTTTGGGCTTTTATCATTCTGTCAAAATGAGTTAACAAGTTCTGAAGTTATTCTAGAGACAATGGGGAGGGGTATTTATTTCTTCTTGCCAATTATGCTTTGCATATCCTTTCTTAGAAAAGCCACTCTAAAATAGCTCTGAGAATGCCCAGTCATTTGGTGCTCTTTTGCAGGTCCCTGGGTGTGACATTGTGGGAGCTGTTTGAGAATGGTGCTCGGCCTTACTCAGACTTCTCTGACAGGGAAGTCCTAACCCATGTGATCAAGGAGAAGCAGGTTAAACCCTTCAAGCCACGTCTGGAGCAGCCATACTCTGATAGATGGTAAACTTTAAATGTTTCTCTTTATTCCTAAAGCACTGAAAAAGTTTCTCAAATGACTCAGTTCTCTTAAATACATTGAAATTGCTACATGGAAAGCCAGCAAACAAACCCTAGATGAAGGGAGTAAAAGGACTTGCTATAGATAGAAGTTCCTGCCAGTGATGTTGGTACTCTGAGGCTTGTTAGGTACCTAAATTCTATAAATTCCTTCTCAATGTAACACTTATTGAAACCTGGTTTTATTTTCTAGGTATGAGGTTCTGCAGTTCTGTTGGCTGCCTCCAGAAAAGAGACCGACGTCAGAAGAAGTGCACAGACTTTTGACTTACCTCCGCATGCAAAGCCAAAGGGACTCAGAGATTGATTTTGAACAGCAGTGGAATGCTCTGAAACCAAACACCTCAAATAGAGAAGCAAGTAATTCTGCATTCCCAATCTTGGATCACTTCACAGGAGACAGACTTGGCCATGAGCTGGAGGAGGTTCTGACCGTAACTGAAACGAGCCATGGTCTGAGCTTTGAATACATCTGGGAGGCAGCTAAACACGATCACTTTGATGAATGTGGTCATGTGAATCCTGATGAAGCCATGACTTACACAAGTATTTTCTATCCAGTGGAGGTTTTTGAGAGGTCACTTTCAGAGCAAGGACCAGGAGCACAGGATGGAAGTGGTCAAGAGGGGTCACTGGCTGTCCCTGGGGTGTTACCTGTGTTTGATGCACACAAACTTTCTGTTGGAAATGACTACTATATCCAGTTAGAGGAGAAAGGAAGCGGTTTCAACATGAATTTTGATAACCAATCAGTTGTATTAACAACAGAAGTTGATCATCAAGAAACTGTACAAGAAAAAAGTTCTCATTTCACGGTTCTCAGGGATCTTGACGTTGAAGAATCTAGTACAGATGGGGACTTCTTCCACTACAATACAGATCCTAAAGAGGAATTTTTGTCTGCTACTAATAGTCCAGAAAGTCCTTTCCAGAGTATATTTAATGACATTGATAGATCAGAAGAATTGACAAACAGAAAAATACTTGGGTTTGCTGAAACAAATGATTCTCCTAAAGACTTGAAACCAACTGTTTTGAACTCAAACACAGATGCTAGAAAGGCAGTAGGCTGTTCTGAGAAGGAGCATTCTGATCATGCTTCTGAAAATGAAACAGTTTCCTTATGTGAAAATATCTCTAACCAGTCAGACCTGGTAACATTGGAAGAACTTTCTGATAACTTCTTATTTCTTCAAGAGAAAAACTTATTAACAGGGTTGATGCCTAACAAAACCAGGAGTGATTTTGGGCAAAACTCAGATGATGTTCTAAAAAGTATATTAGAAACTTCAAAAAGAAACTCTGTAGAGCCAGAGCCTGTGCTGGCTGAAAATGCACAGGTCTTTTCTTTAATCCATGAAAGTCTTAGAACAGTGAAAGATGAAAATTTTAACCCGGTGGCAATGAATAAAGATCTCAGTTCCCAGTCTCAGACTCCTGTAGAGATGCAGACATCCTCTAGTCCACCCACAGCACAGAAGTCATGTGATAAACGTGCAAATCTTCCTATTTCGAAGGATGAGGAGAAACTTCTAAATGTAGAAGTGAATGAAGTCACGTCCTGTAACACCGATGTTCCCTGTCAAGAAGAGCTATCTTATAATGCCAAAAATAATAATGTTGGGAACAGTGCATATTACAGTGTTGCTGTTGAAACAGATGAGTGTGATGCACAGATGAAACAGGGAATGCTTTTCAAATCTGATGAAATAACTTTTAATAGAGAAAAATGTAGTGATCAGGAAGACAGGAAAAGAAACTTGCAAGACAGTTCTCCCATATTAAAAAAAAATGAATGTTTATTGGAGGAAATACAAGAAAAATCAAATCATATTGAGAACTGTAAGGATGTTCCAGAAGAGGTGACCTTAATTTCTGTTGCTGCTTCAGATTGTATAAGTCAGGATAGTCTTTTGGAAGACAGCCCTTCTCCTATACAAACTGTAGAACAAGCCTTAGAGACACCTGATTCTTTGGATTCTTTAGATGTAAATGAGGTTTTAGAATCTTTACAGACTCAGAGTCCTCAGAAGCTTTTGCCACCAGATAAACCTGCTGACAGTGGCTATGAAACAGAAAACCTGGAATCTCCAGAATGGACTTCCCATGTCCCTGTTGAGGACGCTTCCACTGTGGATACTGCTCTGTGTGTTGTGAGTGAGAGCAGTGTCAGTGCTTTGCCTTCTAATCCAGTCATCATTGTGTCAGAAGCAGCAGCTTGTTTGGATGCAGTAAACAGCAATTTTGAAATAACCCCAGTGGTTTTTCTGAGTGGAAATCAAAACTCGTATAGAGACTCTGCCTATTTCTCTGATAATGATTCTGAGCCAGATAAAAAACCAGAAGAGTCTGTAAATCTGTCCAGAGAGACTGTGTGTGTTTCCTCCAACAGAGGAGAGAATCACACTGAAGAGGTTTACGGTTTTGAAGAGAGACAGCAAACATGTGATGTGAGGAATTACCAGGATGATGATAATCAGAACTCAAAACCGGAACTAAACCACAATTTAGAGATCCAAGAGATGGATGAAAGGATGCAGGGGTGTCCTGATGAATGGGCTGAGGCAACCCTGACTTCCCTGGAAATAGTGATGGAGGGTAACCTGAGGGATGAAATAAAACTGTCTGAGACTTCCCATAAAAGTGTCTCTTGTGTTGGCACTAACACCTCAGAACTTCTTTCACACAGAGACACAAAGCCTGTGCACAACATGGCTTTAGATCTGAGTAACAGTGACAAGTCCTTCTATCACATGGAAGGACAAAAACTGAAAGAGCCAGATATTGAAGGGAAATACCTGGGCAAACTCAGTGTATCTGGAATGCTTGATTTAGAAGATGGAGATGATGCAGATGAGGAAGATGAAAACAGTGATTCTGAGGATGACATGAGGACTTTTCATATGCATAGTCTGAGTTCTGACAGTGAAGATGAAACTGTTCATCAAGTTCCTGAGATAATTACTGACAAAGATGATGGAAAACATTTGAGAAGCTTGTTGAAACTTCCAAAACCTCTTAATGAAAGGCAACCTGAACTTTGGAAAGATGAGAAAAAGGCTGTAACATTCTTTGATGATGTGACAGTCTATTTGTTTGATCAGGTACCCTTTTTTTAAATTACTAAGTAAAGTTTTAGTTGGCTTGCTTTTTTGTTTTTTGTTTGTTTGTTTTGTTTAAACAAGGAGAAATTAAATAATAAACTGCTTAATATTTGGGAAAACCTTGTTACAACAGTACCTTTCTTGTTTTGGCAGGGTTAAAGCTTGCTTGTGATGTGTTTGTGATATATAAATATTATTCTTCTACAAATATATATATATTCTTATATAGCCTTAATATATAAAGAAAAAAGAACTTTTAGACTTGGGTAGGTGCAGTTTTGTGCTGCTGGTAGAATAGCAGCACTAATCTGAAGTGAAGGAGGGTTTTGCTTTGGTTGCCAAATCCTGAGTCTCCTTTGCTGTTGGATCCTTGACCGCATGTGCTGAATTAAACATGGTTTTTATTGATGCTTTTCTGCTGTTTATAAGATGTATTTAATTTGAATATGTGAGACAGCATTGCTATGGACAAGATTTAACTATTTTATTTTGACAGAATGTATTTGTAACCTTATAGAAGCAGCTTATCTGAGTTGGAAGACACTGAGTTTAAGATGCCTTTATGAAAGAAAGAAAGGGAAAAAAGCCAATAATTAAACAAAATAACCCCCAAAACTCAGACTGAAACTCAACTCTGAATCTTGTGTTAGTTAGCACTAAAGTAAATTTACCTAAGATCATAATCAAAGATGAGAACAGTATTCAGATGGTTATGCTGATTTTTATTAATCCAGTGGGATTCACGTTCAGTGAAATACTGATCAGCTTAGAAAATTCAGGATTACTTTCATTTCCCTATCAGCTTTATGAATTTTTAACTTCTGTAACTGGATACAGAGGGGATTGTATTTTAGCATTATGGCAACTAAACTAGTCCAGTGAGTTTAAAAGAACAGTCACATTGTCAAGCTTTGGAAATGTTGCTTATGATGACGCACATAAATATTAGAGTTAACTGTGTTTTGGAATAGAAAACATAGGTGATTTATTTGTGTTCAGGCAGCCTGTAGAATAGTAATCCTTTTGTCAGAGGGGAAGGAAAAAAATCAGCTGTGTTTAAACTGCTCTTAGTTGTTGAACTCTTTACTTTTTATTACAATAACTGATAAAATGTTGGCTGCTTCCAGTACCGGCTGTACAAAGTCTGTCTCTTTATCCTGAACATGATTAGTGGATTAAAAAAATTAAATTTTGGGAGATGGGATAAGGCTTTATTAAAGAGAAAAAAAAACCCTTCCCATGTTAAGCTGATAAAGGAACTGTTTTCAATTGGAAGATATTTTAGCTTTGTTCCTAGAAACATGAAGCCATTTTATGTTGTAAATAATATTTAAATAGCCATTTCCTGCAAGCATTTTAGCATAGATTTGATGCAGCTTTCTTTAGAAGTAGTTGTACGTGCATGTGCTTGATCTGTAACTCAAAGCCTTGTTGTGTAATTGTAACAATTTATAGACCTTTTAATTCCACATTTGACTTGATGGCAGGATGGGGGACTCTGTGGGTGCTTATCTGAAGGCACAGAGACATTGTGTGTAAAAAGAGTTAAATAAGTGCCTTTGTTTGCCTTAGGAAACACCGACGAAGGAGCTGGGAAGCCGTGGGATAGACGTGAATGGGGAAGGTGCTGGCAGCTCTCCTGTTCCATCTTCCAGTCCTGGTTACTTAAACAGATTTGCAAATTCAGAAAGCTCAACAGATGAAGAAGGTAGATGAATATATTTGTGCACAGCAGGGCCGAGACAGTTTTATGCACAGCCTTTTATGAGAAGTCATTAAACTGTATGTGATCTGTAAATTCCCTGGACCATGTTGGCATCCTAAGCACACACTGCACCTGGGCTCAGATTCCCTTGTTCCTCAGGAGCAGAGCTGGGATGTGATACTGGTTGGTTCTATATTGATGTGTCCAAGGTATCCTGAGAGGCAGCCAAACTGTGGGTGACAAATCTTTGTGACTCCCTGGGCTAAAACCCTGCCCAGGACTGCAGATTTCTTTTGGGGTTAATGCAGTCTTCCAATCTACTTGTACAACTCTGGGTGACCTTACATTGCTGTAAAGCTGCTTTTTTCTTTTTTTCTTTTTTTTTTTCTCTCCAAGGTGGAGGTTTTGAGTGGGATGATGACTTCTCTTCTCCAGAGCCATCCTTTATATCCAAGGCAGCTAATAGTCTCATTGGTTCTAAACCACCCCTTCAGCCATCAAAGTACTTCTCTCCACCTCCACCTTCCCGGACTCTTGATCAGAACTGGTCACATTCATCCCCTTATTCCAGATTCTCTATCTCTCCTGCAAACATGGCAAGCTTTTCTCTTACACATCTTACAGATTCAGATATAGAGCAAGGAGGTAAGTGATTTAGTTACAATAATTGTTTTAAAGCTACAAATTAAAACAGTTATGTAAAGATAAAAGTAACAGATACAAGTCTTGTTCTATTTTAAATATCAAATGTGGAAGTACATTTTTAATGCTATGGAAGTTTGTCTGGTCTTGTGTTTCAGTTAAGAGATAGTTTTCCATAGAGATTGAGATTATTTGCATCCAAGTTGATACAAACTTGTGGTTGAACAGCCTATGGAGCATTTACAGGACAAGCTCTCAGTTTTTCTGTTACAAACCCTAGTGCTTTATTTGTGTAAATGAAACCTCTGCAATCCTGAAGCAGTGCTGTTACACCTGCCACACTATGGCAGTTATTAATTCTGGTTATTGCACTGTCTTAAGTCACAATTGTGTTTTCATTGCACAGGATGAGGATGCCAGGAACATAATGTTTCTGCCATTATTGTGTAAGCTTATTTTACAGTTTAGTCTCTTTTCATATTGCTTTTTAGACATTGCATTTTTGGCATTCTCTTGAGAGTTACAGCATGTTTTCTAGAGCTGTGAATAGGAGAGCCAAACAATCCATTCAGAGCAATACTGTGTACTAGCAGTATTTATTAACAAGCCTTCTTGTCAGTAACCAGAAGCTTTTTTAACCTTTCATGCATTTTTGAGGGTTAAGAGAAGCAAAAATAAGCACACTTGAATCAGTTTAGCATATTATTAATCTTGATAACACATTGCATTATTAAAAATAAATATTACTGATTGCAGAGCCTTGCTAATGGTCAATGTCTATAAATATGTAATCAGTGTTATATAGAGTTGTATTGTTCTTGTATTGTGCTTATCAATTAGATAATGTTTGCTGCTTAGTAACTTAGAGATAAGAGAGAATATTTTTGAGATCCTACATTGCCTTATGTGTCCTAAGAAGTGACATTGAACTGTGTGATTGAAGCAGATGTCTATGAATAAATGAACCAAATGTTTACAGTAGTTGAAAGTGTAGGGAAAAATTAACCAAAACTTGGAAGTGTAGAAGGGCAGAATGCCAAGTTCTAGCAGGAGTCTTACAAAGAAGTGAAGGTTGTGCAGAAGAATCTCACTGTGTCTTATTACCTTTCCTCTACTAATAGGAAGCAGTGAAGATGGAGAAAAAGATTAAATCAATTTAAACTTGCTCGGACTCCATACATAAAACACACAGACTTTGTGTTTGAAACTTCTTTATCTAAACTCTGGATCCTCC
This sequence comes from Notiomystis cincta, assembly GCA_013398075.1. NCBI lineage: Eukaryota > Metazoa > Chordata > Aves > Passeriformes > Notiomystidae > Notiomystis > Notiomystis cincta. The sequence continues at coordinate 40,822 of VZRX01009959.1, forward strand.
TGGAGTAACACAGGTAATCAAGAAGTACTGAGAAACGAAAGTAAACACTGAAAGCAATGTTAAATCAGGACATTAATTTGAATGTGTATTTAACTTTGTAATGTATTTTTAAATCAGTGCAATTTTGCTTTTCATTGAAAGACGATTCTGCCGCTGTTTTCAAGTACTTGAAGTATTTTTCAGATAACTTAAACAAGTAAAGCAATTACACTACAGTCTGGTTTATGTATGAGATTGTATAATATTCTTTTTATATTTTTCCATGTAGTTCATTATCTATTTGAACATACACCTGTTGTAGAATTGTGTATAACTGTCCTGTGCAACAGGTGGCTGTGTTGATGGAACTGTATGAATGGTAGTTGATCAGTAGTGAGCCATATTTATTCAAAAAGATATCACTACATATTACTTTGCTTATTACAATTGCACTATGGATTATTCTTCCTTTATTTCCTGATGATGTACAGAATCAAAATCTTAAATCTTTCAAGGAAAATAAGACAAGTTGAATTGGCCCAGTTATCCAGTTTAATTTGTCCTTTTTGTAGCCTTTGCTATGCACGGTACTTGTAAAACGTACATAACTTCTGAGTATTATGTTAGACTTGCTGAAATCTTATCTTCAGTACCATTTCTAAAATGATAATGGTTATAGAATGGTTGTTAGTGTTCATGTTTTATAGGAAACTGGAAAAGCATATATGATATACTCTGGAATTTTTAGATGAAAGAGATAAAGTCTCTTAATTCCTACATATGATCCTACTGACTGCTTAAACTGTAATAGCATCTGACTATATCACAATTAAGGGCCTTCCAGTTTTTACTACAATTTCTGCCTTGGAGAAAGAAGAGGAAAAATTGGCTGTACAAAACTCTGGAATTTCTGAATCTCATAAAAAGACTAATTTCAATAGACTGGATTTGGGTACACTTGGCCCTTCAGTTGTACATTCTGTGAATTTTGAAGCTCACTCTTCTGCCGACTGCAGATCGGGGCTCCCTTCAGAGGCCTGTGGTAAATCTACCTCTCAGTGATGTTATGACAATTAAGATTTTGATTAATGGTTAATGCCCAGTTTTGCACCCATTATAGGGCCAGATCCATTTTAAGGTGTTTGCAGAGCTCCATGGTACATCTTGAAATGCATCCTGAGCAAAGGTTGCAGTACAGTAGGTTTGCTCTGAAGCCTGTAGCGAAGGGAAGGCAGTGTGGGGGCTTAACCTTCCTGCTCTACCATGCATTTAGCTGATTTAGTCCTCTAAACTGCTCGGAAAAAGACACCCTTAATTATTACTCCAAAGTGAATTCAGTTGAGAAACAAATCCCTGACTTCTTGGAATGCCTTACGCAGTTCAGATCTGTAGGAAGCACTGATAGGAACAGTTTACCTGGCTTTGTATTTGTTTACCTGTACTAAAATACAAGTGCACTGAAATATGAAGTACTTTGTATTTTAGTGGCTGTTTTGGCAGGGCTTGAGATGATGGTGGTCCAAGTGCTCTGTGTCCAGATCCAGTCACCAGAGAATTTTCATCATATGGAGATGGGAGGACTAGATATTTTCAGATGTGTGACTTTTTTTTTTTTTTTATACCTCTGTGTTAATTTTTATTTTTAAGTATGTTTTAAAAATGACAGGAATATGTCAACTGCTTTTTTTCCAACATTATTTAGCCCTTAAACTAGAATGGCTTCCATACTGATTAAAAGGGAACGATTTAGTTATCATGTGGTTTGAAGTTGCCAATGAATTGTTGAGATCTTTTTCTGATGAGGCACTCAGGTTCAGAGTTAGTCAGAACTGTTCTTCGGTATGAAGTGAGGAACTGAATTTTCCTATGGACTTTTCCCAAAACATTATTTAAAAGGCAAAGTCAAGTAGTTCTTAATACAGGCTTACAGTATGTACTGTAGAGGGTTTAAGGAAGCTGTGTGCTACTGAAAATATTTTTAAATGTTGGTAATAGACTTTGTGCACAAATTATTCCATAGAAATTCCATAATTCCAACATTAAATTCCTTGATACAGCTAGATTTAGGGTATCTCATCTGTCTTTAATTCTCACCATAGTAAGAATGAAACTCCATAATGGTCTGCAAAGAACATGAGGGCTTGTCTGCCTTGTGTGGTGAAAAACCTCTCAGACCTGGAGTTCAGCCTTAATTTTGAATAATTTGATTTAAAGAATAGTCCTGGGTTAAATAAAAGCTTACGCTCCAGAATGTTGTAATTTGGTTGTGCATTTCTTGTAATTCTGGAAAATCAGATGTTTATCATCAGGAATTTCCTTTGCTTGATGGAAATCTAAGATTTTTATTTTTTACCCGGGTTTAAAGAAAATCTTACACAGGGAGTGAAAATTTACTCCTTTGTCCAAATGGACTCATTGCTAATGAATTGCCAAAGGAGCATTTTTTTCCAAAACTAGATGTGTATGATATTAAGCAAGGTAATGTCCTTTATAGCTGTACAATGAAGAGAAAGAAATATTTAAAGTTAACTCAGACCACTTAAACATAAATTTTAATTTCAGTAATCCAGTAGGCTGGATTGCAATAATATAAACTATCTTTTAGGGTAAAAAATTATACTCAAAGATCTGATCAACTACTAGCAATACTTAAATATCTGCCTGGCAGTCAAGTGGCACAATGAAGATGAATCAATAATTCCAACATGTTACATTATAATGAGGGGATTTGTTCCAAATCATTCTTTACACTCTATGTAATTTCTTGCACTAGCTACTTAAGCCTGGTCTCTGTTTTAGAAGTACATGTATCTATTTTCAATGGTTTATTATGAAGACTGGTTACAGCTTAATTCCTTCTCTAGTAGAATACCTGGATTGTTTGAATGATGAAGGCATTGTCTCAGTTTGGCTACTAAGGGTATTTAAAAGATCTGCTTTTTCCCACCTAAAGAAGTTTATTTAAACATTAGGATCTGTAGTGAGAAGCAAAGGGAACGCTAAGAGTGTCCAGTTTCAGTGGGAACACCTGCACTCTCCCAAATCCCCCAGCTGCAGATACATTGTGTATAACTGCATTTATGGAAATTGCCATTTTCATGGAAATGAGCGGATTTAATGTTTTTTTCATATCCTTGTTGATGCACTAATGAAAGCCATTTAAGCCTCATTCTTTTTATCAGTATTTTTAGCAGATTTTTATGTAATACTCAATCTTTCATGAGGAGGCTGGTTGGTAGAAAGACTTTTTTTATGATTAAGCACTATCCTAAAATGTCAGCATTGTCAGGTGTCAGTGACTTGGCTATTTGTGTTGGAGTTGGTGAAAGGTGGAATCCAAGTACATTAGCCTTATAAGAAATAGCCTTAAATAAGAATGGAGTGTACAAAATTACTTCAGCTTTAAGTCATACATGTTAATGGTTTTGGTACAAAATGGGAAGAAATCTAGAGGAGAGTCAAACATCATATAAACTTATTGAAAATAAGTATTTGTAATACCAGCAGCCTGTTTTTCAGAAACTTGAATATGACTTACAGTTAGTTTTGTTTATGAAATTGTTTGAACTTGCACAGATGTAGGTGTAACTTAAATGATAAATGGTACTGATGTGTGTGTATATATAATGTTCAATTCTATTTGTAAATGAGAAACTATGTAACAAAATCATAGGTATGAGGTTTTCCTATTGTAATTTAATACAGGTATGAGGTTTATGGCAATATATCATAGTTAATGAAATTTCAGGTCAAAATGTCTTTAAATTGTGTACATTTTTAAATTGTAATTTCTACTGTATATTGATTATCATGCATAGTGTGATTCAAGAAACTGCTTGTAATTTAAAAATATTTAATATTAAAAATAAAATACAGTTATATATTTATAATCTCTTTGTCTGTTTGTTCATTTTTAAACAGATGCCAGCAGTGTAGTTCTACTGTAAGATATATCTGTTAGTGTCCTGAGGTTGAGAAAGTTCCAAAAGCTCAAAGCCACAGTCCCAGCAGATGAGTCAGCGCTAAATAGTGTAGTCACCTTTAATTTCTTCCAGTATCATCACCCTTGTGAAAATTTCAGGTAAAGTGTGTACACAGTCAGTAGAGAAGCAATAATTAAAACAGAAACAGTGTAATTCTGAATACTGAATATTGCTTTTAATTATAGAATTAAAGATCTGTAGGAAGAATGGGGATTTTGAAATTTAAAAATTCAGAAAACGAGTTAATGATGTTTTTCTCAGTGTTCAATGAATTTCTTTCTAGAAGATTTGCTTAGGTTTTTTCAGTCTGAGTGAATGTGCTGAATGGACCAAAAATCACCAGGTAAATAAATGTAACTGGTTTGGGAGCTCCTTTGATGAGATACTGAGGCTGTTCCTGGCTGGCACTCGGTGGGGCGGGAGGAGGGCGCTGGTTTTCCCTGTTCTCCGGGAGGGTTGGGATGGCTCAGAGCAGCCCTGGCTGGGTTGATGGAGGCTCCTGTGGAAGCCCCCACCTCACATCGCAGCTGTTGAGTGCTGGCACCTGTTGTGACCTGAGAATGAGAAACTGATATCAAAGATGAGATACTGAGGCTGTTCCTGGCTGGCACTCGGTGGGGCGGGAGGAGGGCGCTGGTTTTCCCTGTTCTCCGGGAGGGTTGGGATGGCTCAGAGCAGCCCTGGCTGGGTTGATGGAGGCTCCTGTGGAAGCCCCCACCTCACATCGCAGCTGTTGAGTGCTGGCACCTGTTGTGACCTGAGAATGAGAAACTGATATCAAAATGACTTAACTTCATTAGGTAAAATATAACTACTGAGCTGAAATTTGACCAAGGCAGTGGTCAGTAATGAGAACAGATGTAAAAGATCCCATGGCACTAAATTGGTCACCTTATATAGAACTTATTATCAAAGAATTTGAGAACTTGCAGTCTGTGAGCAGCAAATTCTCAAAGGGATGGCAGTGCTGTCTGCGGGCCTGTGCCACTCGGGTGCTGCGACAGCCTGCGGAACAGAGCTCAGACAGACTTTGTCCTCCTCCAGCAGCCGGGGACGCTCCAGCTGCTGAAGGGGGGACGGGGCCGACCCCTGCCGTGTGACAGAGCGGTGCCCGCCTCAGTCTCGGTGACGCCCTCAGTGCTGCAGCGCTGCCCCGATGCTGGCTCCCCGTGCCCCGTGTCCCCGGTGTGACCGCGCAGAACGCGGGCGGCAGCCTCGAGCGGGGCGCTGGGGCCGTGCCCGGCCCCTCGGTGCGGTGCGCGGGGTGCCTGCCCGGCCCGCTGCCTGCCCGCCGAGGGACCGGAGCTCCTGCCCGCCGAGGGACCGGA
>VZRX01009959.1:46584-75593 GCA_013398075.1 Notiomystis cincta
TGACAGACCCTGGCTCGGCCAGAGGACGCGCAGCGTTCCCTCCCTGTAGCCCCCACAGCCCCCGCGGCTGTCCCGGGCTTCCCCTGGGTCCCTGCCGCCTTGCCCCCTGGCCCCAGGCACCTTCTCAGCAGCTGGTGGAGTGGTAAGTCACAGAGGAGGGATGCCAGCCCTGGTAGACGGTTGTGGAGGGTGTTAAATGTGTTGGTATTTGGCTGCTCTCTTTCTTTGGTTTCTCTTGACCACTCCAGTCTGTTGCTCCTGATCCCCCCAGGATCTGTTTGCTCCTTGCACACTCATACCACCTTCCTGGGACCCCCAGGAGCTGAACTGGGGCTCTGTAAGGTTGCTTCTCCATGCTACAGCAGTGGCAGTCTGAAAGCAAACCTCTGCCAGCTAGGCACCTTGTTATCCCACAAGGTCCCATTTGCTTTAGCCCAGCCTGCAGTTTTAAAGACCACTTGGCTCCCACAGTTTGCTGAAGCTTCCTTTCCCTTGGATCTTCTTCCAGCTTTCTGTCCCAGCTGCCTCCATGAACCCCCTCTTCACCAAGCCTGTGGGCTATTTTCTTCCAAACAGCAGCTCCAAGCAGTGCTTCTTGTGCTTGGACAGGGAAGCTCCCTCTCCTCTGTGCTGTCCTGTAGCTGTGCCAAGTGAAGGGTCCAGAACAAACCCAGTGCTTGCCTTTGAACCTGTTCTCTCACTGAAGATACCTGCATGTCTCCAGCATTTTTTTTAGGCTCCCACAACATGAGCTGCTTGGTGCTGTCTTTCAGCTGTCATCACCTGGGTGCTACCCTAACCCAGCTGCTTTGTGAATTCCTGTCCTCTTTGGTAAAGTTGCCTCTTTGGTAGTAAGGAGCCTGGGGATGGCCAGGACACCCTCACAGGCAGAGACCTGAGTCACAGTGCAAGCCCAGCAGCTGAGCACGGCTCTAAAGAAATGAAAAACGAGACAGGAGACGGTGTTTACCACAGTACAGCCGGGAACTGCCACCACCTGCTCCAGCTAAGGCTGATGTCTTCTACTGGGACAGTCTCACATCTGGGGCTGAGTTTTGGTTCTTCTTTTTCCTTCATTTTTTATTGGCTCACCAACTCTCAAACTGCCCCTACACAATAGTATTGGCATAAAAATATGTTTTGTTTAGACCAAACCTTTTTATGACTACATGAACTAGAAGACTGTGGAAAGAACATATTTTGGGAATGTCTCCTAGTAACACTGATCGTTGGTGTTAGAGGCAGGGTTGCTGTGGTGCTGTTGTCTTCAGATGTAGTGTGGGCACAGAATCTGGGCTGAGAGGGGGGTAAAATATCAGTGCTGTCATTTCATGTAGAGGAAGGAACATTGCTGTGTCTTTTTGGATAACTTGGAAAACAGCCTGCTTTGCTACCATTGATCTGGGGCAGTAACTGCAATTAAGCAATTAAGCCCTGCTGTTATTGGATTGTTATTGGAAGAGGGAAGTGTTTTTTGTGTGTGTGTGGTGGGGACTAGCCCAGAACACAGAAATGCTGCAGCTGAAAACACGTGGCTGGCTCGGAGCTTCTCCCTGAGAGTGTGCCACGTTTCCCTCTAGTGGACTCCTCACACAGTGGAAACCTGTGCCTACAAAAATCAGTTACCAGGAGTTCAAGGAGAAATTACTTTGAATAAGAGCCTGAGGGTCTGTCTAATGGTCCCCAATAAGCCAGCATATGTACACTGAAGTGGTGCATGGTTTTATTATAGCATGGGGTAGTGAGGAGCGGGGAGACAACAGCAGCAAATGAGATCAAACAACAGAGGCGATGTGTTATCAAACCTGTTGTACTCTGCATATTTTTTGAGCTGTGGTTCACTTTTCTACAGAAAGACTGGATCAACTTGGAGACCATTTTCTCTTACGTACAGCGATAAAGGAAAAATCTCTGTGCTTTGAGGCCTGTTTCTAAGAAAGGAGAGGCATCTGTTTTTCACCAGTAGGTGATTCACTGCATCTTTGTTTCACTGGTTCCATTCACTAGCCCTCTGCTCCCTCTGCAAGCTCTCCTCCCAGCTGAATGTTGGTGTTATGTTTTTACAGCACATTGATAATTAATAGCATCCAACAAAACATGAAGACTAAAACCAAGGGAAAGAAACAAAGGCAAACTGTTGACAAAGAAGCATTTTCCGAAGAGCCGGCAATGAGAAAAAAGGAACTGGTGAAATGTTTGCAACGCAAAGAAAGGAGGAATGGGGGGAACAAGGAGAGCAAGATCCCCACAGCCAGAGCCAAGCGTCCTTGGAGCAGTAAGGACAGGCTCTTGAGGAGACTGGAAAGCAACGAGCGCGAGAGGCAGAGAATGCACAAGCTCAACAACGCCTTCCAGGCTTTGCGGGAGGTGATCCCGCACGTGAGAGCTGAGAACAAACTGTCCAAAATAGAGACTCTCACACTGGCCAAAAATTACATCAAATCCTTGACCTCCATTATACTCAATATGTCTAATGGACACTTTCCAGCAGTAGAAGGGATGGGGGGAGCCTGGGGGTCCAAATTGTACCAGCATTATCAACAGCAGCATGGGGAGAATGACCATGAGGAACATCTACAGAAATACTCCACGTAGATTCATGACTTCAGCCAGAACACCAGCTGCCAGCTACTACTGTAACTGTTCTTCCTTCTTACATCATAATACGTGTCATTGCCTAGAGGTTTAAAGAGATTATTTTTGCCTCCAGTCTCTTTTTTTTCTTAAGAAGACAAACAAGTAACACTCGTGGCTATAGTTTATAAGGCACATTAAAAAATTACCTTAAACCTTCAGAATTTTTCAGAGCATAATGAAGGTGTTTGTGTGGTGTGCCAGGGTCTGGAAACCTACCCTGTAACACCGGAGATGACTCGAAAATAGTGATTTAGTAGCTTCTGAAAATTACCTGACCTGGAGTACAGTGAGTTGAGCCTTTAAGGTCTGTGTCACCCAAGTTCTTTGGAGTTTGTTGAGAACCTTGGCTGTAGTTCTGTTCACCAGCCCTTCAGTGACTCATCTACTGTGCTAGAGAAGATTAAAATTGAAGACAGCATTTGACTGACTTGATGACTGAAGTGGCACATATGGGAAATTGGTCACCAAATCTGAATATTTATCTTGATATTTAACTTCTGTGGCTCTACCCTGGTAATTTTGAACCTTGCAAGGCATAAAAACATCTGCTGAGGCAAACATCTGCAAAGCTTTCTTAGATTGTAAGCTCTCTAGAGTAAGGACACTTCTGATCTGTGTTTCCAGGGCATCTGGCCTCATGAAGATTTTCTTTAGTGGGTGTCTGGGTGCCATGGTAATACAAATAGTAAATTAGGGACAAATGACTTATTTTTGCCAGAACAATGATAAAAATGCTTTAGTATAGTCCTAAGTTAGACAATGCTCTGGCCAGTTTAAATTATTTGCTAATGAAGCCTGTGATGTGATCAGGTTCTTTCTGGGTTAGTGTTAGATTCTGATACTATAAAACAATAAATGAAGCAGAAACTCTTCAAAAAGGAAAATGAGCTCTTTTTTTCCCCTCCCCATATTCCCTTCTGTGGTAAGAAGTTTTATGTCACTGATGAACTCTCATTTCCTCTTGTATTCCCATACCTGGGGCACCTGAAGCTGGAGTGGCCTCAGATGGAAGTGTGGTGCCCATGGAGCCCCCGTGTCACAGCTCCCCCTCCCCACATACCCCATGGAACAGGAGGCTGCTGCTCTGTGCTGTGATGGCACAGGAAACATTTGGCATCTCATGCATCACAAGGATGGATAATGGTTTGTGGCATGGTCCTTTTCCTGCAGAGGAGGGCTGAGCAGGAAGGATTTATCAGCTCCATCACAGAAGGGCTGTGCTGCACTGTGCAGTTTGTAATGTGTTTGTAGTTTGTTGCAGCACAGCTGAGGGGATGACAATTTAATTCAGAGTGAAAGGTGAGGTTTCCTACACAGGCTGGTAAAGGATGGGAGTTATCTTTCTCTGATCCATAGCTATGGTATAGAACAACACAGTAGTTTATATATGTGGTTGCATTAATGGAGAAAACATTTGGAGCCTCCCTCAACCCATCACTTTCTTAGTTTTTGAACTGTTTTCACATTAAAATAAATGTGACTAAGCCCTTCTCATACTCAAGTGTGATTGAAAGCATTGCAGAGTCTCTTAGAGATGTAACTTGTCATCACAGTGCTGGATCTTACTCCATTCACCAGCTGCCCCATGTGGGTAAATGAATCCTCACTGTATTTATACACTGATTACAATGGGTCAGTCAGTAACACCAAGGCCTTTTCTTTCAGTTGTTCCACTCAGCACCTCTTCAGGTAAGAGATATCAATGTTATTTTGTTATTTCTCACCCTATATGTCAGTGCAGACTGTAGCTCTGTGTCACAAAGTAAGTGATGTCCAAGCACTTGTAGATTATGGTAATTTTTTGGTAGGATTCTTTCAAGGTCATTATCTGAGAGTTTCCAGCTAGCAAACATCCCTGGAATTCTTTGTGGGATATTATGTTATGTTTGAACTGCTGTTGCTGGTGGGAAGAAGGAACCAATGAGTTCAAAGGCCAGTATTTTAACAGTGCTGTTGATGAAGAATTGCACTTTAAGAACCAAGTATGCTGGTATTACTGCTGAACATAGAGACTTTAATGCTTGGGCAGTGTATTTTTGACTTCCTGCCACCAGAGGCATTTCAAATTAAGCCCTAAATGGCACCTCATATGTAGCTATAAATACAGCAGCAGAGGAAGCAGGTGAAAGTTGCCCCTTCTCTGAACACTGCCCTCCCTGAGGGACAGTCAGGCTCTGGACACAGGCATTTTTATGGAATTACAGCTGCTAGTTCCACAGTGGTACTTTGCTACAAAGTGCTGTGTTCTTGGACATGTCAAAAGTGATTTTGTAAGAAGCATTTTTTTCTGATAAATTACTTTTATTTTTCAAAATTGCTTCAGTTTAAAGTCACTTTTCCTTATTTTAACTAGCCACAACAATATTATATTTTTAAATTAAATAATTCTCTAAATAATATTTTAGAAGGCAAATACTTAGTACTCAAACATAAACAACTTATAACTTATATTTTTTTTCACTTAAACCCAGCTTTTTACAGTAAAGTAAGTGAAACTTGGCAATGTAGGGAAAAATGCAAAGGTACATTATAAAGCTTATTGTATGCAATCAGGTTGATATTTGGAGATGTAAACACTGACTATTAAAAGGAAAAATCTTCTTGATACAATGCAGAGAAAAATACAATCCTAATAATTCTCTAAAAATACATGTAATAAAGTTATTTATTTGGACAAGATACTGTGCAAGTTATGCAAAACCTATTATGGTAATTAATGCAACACATTATTTAGGGTTCTCCCACAATATATGTATAAACCAGAAATCTCTAATCACATACTAGAAAGATCAACAAGTTCTTTTTTTAACAGTAAAGCATCTTCAGTCTTCATTCACATTTGGACTTGGAAACAGTGCTTTCCTTGGCATTAAGTACCAAATATATTCCTTAAATACGTGCAAACATAAGTTTTACTTCTACAAATACAGTACTGAGACCACACCAAACTGCTCATCATATAAAAATAGCTCCATATAGTCACACACAGAGAGGATAAATGAGGATAAACTGTCCAATTATTACAAATAAGTCAGGAAAAAAAGCTTTTTCTTGAGAATAGAAAGTGGTTTCATGTTGAAAAAAAGGGATGAATAAATCACTTAAAATGAAGAGCAGGGCTTCATTCTGAACTGCCATCAGGGTACACTGGCAAACTCCACTGACAGCAGTAGTTTTGCATTCCTACCACTGTCAAGTCAGAGTTTAAGACCTTCATTGACTTTTACACTATGAAAGCATAATTTGCAATAATCTGGAACAAAGCCTCCAGAGTCTGGTGCTTTCCAGCCTTGTTAGGCAGGCATCTGTGCCCCTCAGTTATGCCAGTTTCAGTTAAGCTGAAGACAGAACATGATTTCCCAGCAGTTGCACGGACAGTTTGGAGTGAGACATTGCTGAGCCCGACTGACCAGGACTGGCCTCTCTCCAGTGGCTCCCTGAAACCAGGGGTTCTTCTGCTGTCTGATTAACACATTGCTCACTGTGAGCAAAGACAGCAAAAATTGGCCCTTCCTGCTAACTGAAGCCTAAGCAGAGTTGTACAGAATTTGATTTTGCTGATGGGAGCAAGAACAGCCTGACCCAAGTCCATCCTTACACATGGAGCCCTCCCATGAGCAGAGCTCTGTGCGTGTGTAAGGGCCTGTACAAAAAGGACCAGCTGTGTTTGCCTGCAGTTCATTCAAACTGAAACAACATCTTCATCTGTGCTCAAAGATGAATGTCAAAGACAGTGTGCAGGATGTGTGAATATGAGAGAAATGTAGGGAGCATAAAAAAGGAAGTAAATGTAGTGATCATCTGCGCAGATATTCACATTTGTATGGTGTGTAGCAGCCATGGTAAGGGGTCAGAAACACACTGGTTAAAAACCTTGCCTGCTTTGACAAAACTATGAACTCTATCAAGTCACATTTTACACAAGATGCATTAGAAGGATTCAGTACATAAAATACCCCATTGCAAAATCCAGTTCAGTCAAACGTATTAGTAGCACAAAAATGTCATGTTTTACCCTCCAAGCAGTAGACATTTTGTTTCTTTTTAAATTAATGCATACTGCTTGTTAGCAACATGTAGATGGCAACAGTTTAACAGTGAACAGAATTTCTGTCCAATTCTTGACTTTCACTGATCATCAGAGGGGTCTTGGAGTGTTCTGTTTTCCCTTTACTCTCCTCATCTTCTCCCTCCTTCGATGCTGCCGAGTTTCCCTCGGCGGTGTCAGGCACAGCGACCCGAGATGCTTCTGTTGCATTTCCTCTGACTGTAATGTGCTCCCACCCACCCTGTGAAAGAGTGACACAGAAGTTCAGAAGGAGAAACATCACCCTGTCAGTGCTCTCTCTGATGTGATGCTTTATCTGCACTGCTAGTTTATACTCTTTGTTCATGAGGAAAGTAATCCTGCTCTGGGATGAATCAGAAAAAATGCTCCTTGTAAAATGAAACAAAACACAACAGACCTCCCTGACAGGGAGTTATAGAGGTGTTAAACTTGAGGATTGTTTTTTATCACAGGCAATCAAGATTCATAGGGTCAGGCATTCATAACAGTGGTGTTCCACCAACTTAAAAGGTGGCAAAACCTTGAAATAGCCTTTCTCAAAACACTGAGAATTTAACAGGTAAAACAATGAGGAATAATCATGTACAGACCAGTAAGGAATCCACTTTTTTTTTTTTTTAATGGCTCTTGCTCCACTAATTTTTCCATTGTAACTTTTAAGTTACCTATTTAAAATGAATACTTATCAAATGCAAATAAACAACTTCCCAGCTATAATTGTACAGCCCATTATAATAACTTCAAAAAGGAACTTAAACCTGAAGGAAAATGTCAGTTTCCTGCAGGGCAGGGCAGGATGGCACTTCCCTTTCTCAAGGACATTGGGATGTACAACTTTTAGGCAGCTCTGTGCCCCAGCACTTACCCCAATCCCATAATCCCACGAGAGGCCTTTAGGTTCCATTGGCTGGACACCAGTCCGGTGGCAGACGGTCCCACAGCTCAGACTGTGGCTGCCCTGCACTTTGTCAGCTATCACCCACACCTCAAGGAAGCAGAGAGAGGCAATAAAATGTGCTGCTCTTCCCAGATGGGAAATCTCTGTCTGACCCCTTTCAAAAATCAGTCTTGGTCTTCAGTAAGCTGAAAATGCTCTAATTTAGGCAGAGAGAGACCCAAACAAACTATAGAGCAGTGTTATAATTAAAACACTGCCAGATAAGACTTGGCAGGAAAGAGATTAAATATATAAAAAGCCTTGTTAAAAAAATGGAAAAATAATTAATGAGGCTTTTTACAGCAGAGGGCCTTGGCTGTGTCACTATTTCATTGGTATGACTTCTTGTCTTGCTATCAGATTCCAGCATTTAGACCAACATTTAGTGGAATAAAGTTGAACAAAACTATTGCTGAAGAACATGTAATTACTAAAGTATGTTCTACATAATTTTAATAAACTAATGAGATACAAGGAAGCTTAATACACACCTGGTCCAGGGGTCCTACAGACATTTTACGGATATTATTTGAAACATGATCCCAGGTAGATCCTTGAGGGTAGCTGGGTGTGATACCCTGCCGGTACCAAAGATTGCCTGTAAAACAGAGTGCTGGTTACAGCCCAGCATGGCTGCTTGGCTGGAGTGCTGTAAGCCACAGAAATCAGGAATGAATTCTGTGTTCTGGAGTAATGCAGTTTTGGCTAATGTGTTACAGAGGGGGACAAAATGAAGTTCCCACTTTGGAAATTGTATTTCTATAGTCGTTGTTTATAAAAACCAGCAAACACTGTTTTGTAAAACTTCTTGGGGAAAAATGTTCATATAAGGAACCATGCACTAGAAAACAAAAGCAAACGAGATGAAGGTTTCTGAATCTGGTGTTAAAGGCTTGTTTCTTTTAAAAAAGGTGCTTCGTGAATTATCTGTTTTGGAGCAGGATTCCAGACAAAACCCTGCCATGCAATTCTCTGGCATTTATCTGTGTCTTCCCCCACAGAGCACAGGTGCTGGATTGCTGTTACCCAGGGCACTGTCAGATAGAACCACAACCAAGCCTCCAGAAGCAGTATTTAAGTGCACTGCTACTCCAAATCCTTCAATATGAAATACTGTTCCCTTTGGAACCAGTAATCATCTGTCCAGTTCTGACTTGGCCTCTCCTTTTTAAATCAGTCTGGTATAGACTGATGTGCTTTTTGTAGTACTGACTAATAGGTTTTTCAATCCTTACCATTTTTATCCAAGACAAACACAGATGTTCGTCCTACTGAGACCTGCTTTAACTTCTGTTTTTGAGGTGAAGGGATATGGTACCAACAGTCACCTAAAGGTCAGAAATCTTGAGTTAAGCATTGAAAAAATAGAATCAGGCATGGGAATGCCTGCAGTTGAAATACAAGCAAGAAAGCTGTGAATGACATCACACTTCATATATTTTAACGGCTTGTTTTTTACAAATTATTTAAATTATGCAGGTGAAGAGCAAATTAACTGCTCTCATTATTGTATTATATGTAGGCACTGTTTTGCAAAGCTATGGGACAGGCCTGTGTGAAACAGATTGGACTTTTGCAGACATGGCAGTGGAGTAGAGCCAAAGGTAAAGCACAAGTTCTTACCTGCAGGTTTGTTTGGAGACACTGAACCTCGGTAGAAGGCAGACCCATCTCTAGCAATAGCCCACACTTGGTAAAATGCTCCAATGGAGATGGAAATGAAGGGCTGATCTGTTCCCACATGCAGCCAGGATGTTCCCTAACAAATCATGGCAGGTGTATTGTGAACCAGTGTTTAAAAACTCCATGACAAAATATTGTTGATTATTACCAAATGAGAAAAAACCAACACAGTGAGGAATATTCTGGAGAATAAATCTTATGTAACTTTACAACTGAACAGGAACAAAGCTTCTGATCCTCAAAGATATTTGGATATACAATACTTTGAAAATAACTAAGTTGGACAATAAAAGGCCATTTCTATTAAAATCACTGGATTTTAGGCATCTACATGTCTCTGAACAGCTGGACTAGAGCCTTCTTTTTTTCTTTAAATTCCTCACAAAATCATCTGATAAAGGATTTTTGATTCCAGGCACAATATTCCTATTCTCACTGATGCACTGCCTTACAGATCAGGAAAGGAAAAAAAAATCTTAAATACTCTTCAATTTCTTGTAGTTTTTCCTCCAAATTTTACTAAAGTATTTTCTTAGATGTTTTCCCTGTTTTTTATCCTACTGGTATCAACAGGTACTAGACTGAGACCATGCTTCACAGAGTCTATTCCTCAGCAATTCCTTTAAACAGGACACACTTGTTATCAACAATTTCAAAAAACAAACAAAAAAAGAGGAACTAAGCTGCCAGTGCAGAAAGTGGAAATAAAATGCTTCATGAGAAGATAGTCAGGAGCTGAGAGAGGCTCCTGCAGGTGATGTGGCACAAGCTCAGGTAGATTATGCAAGAGAAGCTCTATAATAAGGAACGTGGGCAGCAAACTGTGCTACAGCTGATGTCCAAATCTGGGACACGAAGGGATGAAAAATAAAAGGTGCTTTGAGAGAGGGCCCTGTGTGATTGTATGTACTTGCACATTACATTAAATACATCAATGAGCAGTAAAAACAAACAGGGAGCCTTACAGCTGGGTTTTGCTGTGTCACTCCGAGCCTGCAGAGCACGTCTCCTTTGTCACTGATTGCCCACAGTGCTACTGCTTCTTCATCATCTGCATCTGAACTGGGAATTATGGAGATGTCCCACAAGGTAACAGGAGGCACTTCCAGCCATGGGCCATTGGTGACTATCTTACATTTTCTGAAGCAGAAAAAACCCAAACCTGTCAGAAGTACATACTTTCTACAACTGAATTTGTTTCCCAGTCTATTGCTGACTTCCAGTCCTAAAGTTTTTTCATTAGGCAGTACTTTTCATTAAATGTTAGTATTTTTAATTTGAAAGAGGTTTTTAACAATCAATCATGTTTTGCATGAGGTTTTGAAGTTTCAACTAAAACTGATTTCTCAAAGCTTCTGTTTTTTTGGGGTTTTTTAAGTTACTTTATAAAACTGAGACCACCCAAAAAGTCTGCAACTGGTGCTCCACTGCTTCATCCGTAGGTCTCTCAGACTCACTGGGCCACAGCAGGAGAATAAATTGCAGAGAGAACTCCACACCCAGCTTATTCCTTTCTCTGTCTTAGTTAAAGGAGTAACTTTAAAATTCTTTTTTGGAGCGGTTCCCTATTTATTTTCAATTTTCAATTGATAGTTAAAACAAGAGAAAGTGTTTTGACTAGAGGGTATTTCTCGAGTTGCTTATTTTATTTCAAGTCACCATTTTTATTTATTGGATTTGTTTTCTGCATATCCTGGAACAACACTTTTGGTGCTTCAGAATCTCACTTCAAAGCTTTTTGTACAAGGGGCAAAATACTTTATAGCATCAATAACAAACCCAGCAGTATGTAAGTTCACAGCAATTAATTAGCACAGCTATTAGTATAGAAAGCATAGAAAAGTTGGAAAAACGGAATGCACAGACTTTCTCAGCTTATAGAATATAGTGTCAGTTTGCTGTTTTCCAGGTTCCACCTGGACATCTCCTCTGACTGAAATGGGGTTGGATTATCTGTGACCTAGCACTGAGTATGTGGAAATCATAAGTTGAAACTGTTGATATAAAAGGCCTATTACCAATAGTTACCTAAAGTGACCTAATGTGTAGTGATATACCCAGTGTCTGCTATCCCTTAATCATTTACCATAAGGAAAATCAGATATAGAGAAGAGCTATCTGACTTTTATCTACAGATCCCACAAAATCCAATAGGATAACTACCCATAAAGGCTTACAATTAAAGCCATAATGCTAAAGATCATCAGTTTCTCTACTGGAGATGGATTATTTATTGTAGGTTTCTTTACTTTTTCTTTTGTTGATTGGGTGACAACACTTTTCACCTCATAACTAAAGCAGACTTAGTGAGCAATTAGCATTCATGTTCAAAATTTATTTATATTGAGGTTCCTCACCTTGCCCAGCGCCTCCGTCGGACAAAGTCTTTCATTGTCTTGTGGCCATGGTAGGACCTACCAAAAGAGATTTAAACAGGAGGGTTCATGAGGATGTCAGAGCATCTCCAGTGCCCGTGCCAGCCCGAGAGCACTGCCTCCATCTGCCCACCAGGCACCCCTGCTGATTTTAAGATTCTTGAAGTGACAGTTTGCCAAGTTCCCCTTGCTGCCCTCCCTCCCTGCAAATATCAGCGTGCCTACAAAAGGGGGGAAACGAGGCAGTGTTGTGTCCCTGTCAAAGGACAGTTGATGTGCAAAGCAGAAATGAGAAGGAATGAGGACTGGAGCCTGGGGTTTGGTAGAAGAGGTGTTTCCTTACGCTGGGAAGTCAGCTGCGTACTGCCAGCCCTCCCGGTCCGTGCCGCCCGCCGCGCTGAAGTCGATGTACCAGTCTGAGACCTGTGGGCAGACGGGGACACTGGCAGTAACAGTCAACACCTAAGGTATCATAAACACCTCTTCTTCTGTTTGCCTCCACCTGCTGGAGAGCAGTGACTTGCTAGAAACCTTCTAATACTTGAAATACATACAGAGGTTCCCAAATCTTTTTAATTCAGCTGAGGAGAAAAGGATCTAAGTAATGTTAAACAACAAAAAAAAACACTCAATGCTTAACATTCTTTTGGCTATGGAAGATTATTACTAGTTATGAATGGGGAAAACAAGAAAGAAGAAAATGTGGGCCCCTTGAGTTCGAGTCTTGTATCCTGTTTGCTAAGCCTGGACTTTGTAAAAAACTCTGTAAGACGAAACTTACCCAAGACCACTGCGGAGAAGGAGGCTTGGTGTTGGTCTTTGTGCACTCCTGCAGGCCAGAGGCATCACTCCACATGTATCTGTCTGTGGGCAGACCTCTGTGGTGGTGGAACAGTGCACAAGGAATGCAAGGTCATTTACAACAGGGAGTTTAAAAGGCGAGGGAAGAAAAGCCTATTTGTAGCACTTCCTACTTTCACACACAAATCACTGCCATCATTAATCTCTGTATTTAGAAATATCATGTGAGTGATGAGCACAGTGGGAAAGAATCTGTGCAATTGCTTCCAGTTGTACAATACCAAATACCAAACTTGAGGATGATGTCAATTTTTCTCTGTAGAGTGATAGTCCTCACTACCATTTAAAATTAGAATGTGAATCCCATATATGTGGATATGTATTTTTCACAACTTTTGCTCAAATATACTATTCAAGGACCCAGTGTATCTAGCACCATATGTATACGAATATATAGATCCTAATAACTTTTCTGTCTGGGCTTAATAGTGAAAGATACTGCAAGTAGTCACACTTTGTGCAATCACAGAGCACAAATCTATAATGTTTTGCCATCAGGACATTTTGAATGGATAATTAAAAATTAGAAAACTGAGAAACACTGCTCCTTCCATCACAGGCTAACTATGAATGTTGGAGGAGACTGAAGATAAGAGTAACTGTAATCACTATTCCAAAAAGCTAGAACAAAGAACAAAGCCCTTGTTCTGTTTGACTGTAGTAGTATTAAAGTAAATAAATACAATAAATTGAGTAAATAACCTGCTGCTGTAGCCAGTGACAGGGTTCCACCGTTGGTTCTCATAGATGTAAACACATTTCACATCTGACTGTGTATAAATGTTATCAGCACTACTGGCCAGTCCTGTGAGGAATAAATAATGTGGATTAGAGTAAAGCTAAAGCTTAAAGACATTCCATTTTAAACTCCAACAGCACGTGATGATTCTGTTTCTCACTCCTGAGCTGTACCTTGGATGAAGCCACCTCCGTATCCGCCAGTATGAACCCAGGCCGTGTGGTCGTAGCCGATGCCCCACACCACGCCCCGGCTGTTGCTCTCTATCAGCCGAAGGTGGCCTCCCACCTGACGCCAGAACCTGCCAGGAAAGGGACATTGTGCTCAACACCACAGCCTTCAGGAATGTGTGCTTTTCCACAGCCCTGCAATCTTCAGGACAGGCTCCTGAAGATTTTTCTGCTCCCTTGTCCAACCACTGTGCAACCTGCAAGTGAAGGCAGCTGCCAGTTGAAAGTATTTCCCTCTGAACAGATACCAAAAAGCAGATGGTATTGTTCTGCTTGAGGGGTTTGCAGTACCATATTGCCACAGTTGTCATAAAAACTGTCAAGAAACTGCTTCTGGACTGCAGTGCCTATGGAGGACTGAGAATTTCAGATTTCTTGACTCAGATAAAACTGAAAGCTCAAGTTATATTCCAATTACAGCAATTAGATTTAATTCCAATCTAGGCTATCTCTTATGACATTAAAGATGCAATAAAAAAAATGGGATCTCAGTGAGAAAGGCTGTTGAAAGCACAAGAATGTCTCCAGCATCTAAGAATTAAAATATGATTTGGTGAATTTCTTCATGTGCAATCATGAATAGGAAGGCAGCCATTAACCCTGTCAGTGAGAGACATCTGCAGTGTACTACACACACTCCAACAGCCCATCAAAGCCACTGAACTGACAGGACATTCTTTGCTGGATGGCATCCCATGCAGAAAGAACAGCTTCAGAAGCCTCTTACATTTGATCACACGGCATCAGCTGGGGTCCGGCCTCCAGCTCAGGACTTGGCTCACTAACAAAGATGTCTCCTTTACAAGTAACTGACCAAATGGCATGGTGAGAAGGAGGGCCTTGAATCCGTCTGCTTTCACAGCAAGACATGTTCAGCAAAGACAGCTACAAAACAAGAAGCAAAAAAAGCTTCTGTTTACAGCGAGAACAAAAATTCCCACACAGATGCTCAGTACTGTAAAACAAAATTTCACCTCTGCATGTTCTTGCAAATCAGTAAAGTGAATTTGCAGCTTTTTCTCAAAAGGCACTAGAATTCAGTGCTTCAGAAATTATTACAGAACCACTGGAAGTGCTGTGGTCTGTAGGAGCTGATCAGGATGAAGCATCTCTCAGGTTTGCCCCTGCTCCAGTGTATTTATGCCTGTCTGCCTGTACAAAAGACTCTCAAGACAAAAAGAATGGTTCTTCTACCAATGCAGAAGAACACAGTAACTTAATTCAACTCCTAACTCATTCCTACCCCAGTCTATATGCAGAGATAGGAGGAGAATGAAAAGCAGTATTGGTGTTGCTGTGGAAAGGTGCAGCACCAGAAAGCATGCAGACTTCAGAGGAGATAAGAAGCCTCAGGTGCCTCTAAATAAGTTGGATCAGATTGTTTAGATACCTAAATTTAAAAAGCAGATGAGTGGCCTCAAGAGCTTAAATGTAATGCTGACATTTCAGAGAGTGGCTTCTATGTTTTATTGCAGATATTGCCAGCTTGAAATGAGAGATCCTCAGAATTACCCAGTCATGCATTTCTTGTTCTGTTGCGGCTGCCAGGCGGATTGGCCATCGCTGCTTCGTCCTCTCAGGTGTGTACAGTGCAAAGGAGTGCTTGGCTTCATTCAGCACTTCAACTATAATGGTCACTTCATTCAGGAACACGTGGATGTACTAAGACAAGAGAAAAAAACCCCTGTGATTAAGGTAAACCTTCCACAGAGCCAGCAATTTTGCAGTTCAGATCTACAAACAAGGCACTCCTGCCAAGGACAGCAAAGAATCAATTCTTGGTGCAGAAGGAATGGGACTCCATTTCCAGCCTTGCACTACCTCTGATTCCTACTGCCTGCAGGCATTAACCCTACTTTCTGAACACTCTGTCTTCACAATCAAGAACACTTTGAACTTCCAGAAGAATTCCTAAGTAGTGCAGAAATGATGGTTTAAGCAATTTGAATGGTTTCTGACTGGGTATTTCTGACAGCATTAACATAGCTCAGAAAAGCCTGTGGTTTGCTGGTACCTGGGGTTACCTTTGAATTGGTTCCCAAACCTCAGAACAGTAGCATGCCATAATTTGCCTCCTTTAAAGAAGCTGTTTCCCCTTCAGAGGCTTCCCTTTGGCCTTTCCAGCTGAACACACCTTCTTCTCCTCATGATACATGTAGTAGATGAACAGGATGCTGTCCCGCATCCCATCGCTCCCAGTGAACTGCTCCAGTGCAACTCGAACGTCCATCCACTTATGAGGCTTCCAGTTCCTCCACCACTGCAAGGCTCCAGTTTTAACCCAAACTGACTGCAAGTCAAACACAAAATTACAGGAATAAAGAAACTGCACGGCTCTTTTTCTTTGTCCCAAATACTGTTTTTGTGACCACAAGTTGTCTGTGGTGCAGGTTACTCTGTATCACACCTCACCATACATTCATACACCTGTATCACACATTCCCATACAGAGTGTACCAGAGTATTTGGGAAGTTGAAGACAAAATGAAGAATCATAAAAGTGGATAGAAAGATGCTGAAGTAGCACGTGTACAACAGTAGTAACCTTTTTTCCCTACAAGAATGCAGTAGCACACAGGTAGTAATTGACTCAAGTTTGCTCCTGTTATAACACAACCTCTGTTTGGAGTTTAAAGGCTTTTGACATAATTTTTTTAAACTTGATTAAACCTCTGGACTCCAAGCATTTTTAATGAAATACTTCCAGATGTCATTTGGCAATTAGCAATGAAGGGACCAAAGATATGAATGAATCTGAAAAGAGCCAAGGAGTCAAAACAAAGGGAACATCAAACAAAACTGCTGCTATTTATGTGCTGCCACTGACATTTGCATCATTTATTTACGCAAGTTAAATTAGTCCTAATGGCCACAGAGAGGGAAGCTCAGCTACTTGAGTCACTGTTTCAATTAAGATGCCTCATCTTGTGGTGGAATAATTCATACAATGTTCCGCTGTTGCAACCATTTCTCTGAGGATCTGAGGTCTCAGAGTACCCAAAGTAATGCTGACCAATGCTTTGTTTCTTCCTAAATAAAACTATCTGATAATGCTTTTAGATGAATACTGCTGCTCCATGTTTGACAAGCTGTTAATTTCCCACAGGGAGCTCAGACATTAATAATCCAGGAAAGTTGTCATAGACAGAAATAAGGGCAAGAATATAAAGTTGACAGTAAGCTCAAATCAGTACGTCAGAAATGTATTACTGATTCCCAGATGTGTTAAGAAGATAAGAGATAAATATCCTCACTGCTTACCTGCTCAATGGCCTGCTCATAGTGCCTGAAATTCTCCAGTTCCCTCTTTGTCCTTTCACTGAGCTGCTGAAAAATCTGCTTCCTCCACGCTGCTGTCTGTGCAGGAGTGATAGACAGGGACAGAGACTGCACAGACGATGACAAACCTGGGACAAAACCAAACCAAATAAACTCCAATGAGCTTTGAGTACAGTTCTGTGAAAGGTGCTCCTTTGAACACCAGATTGGATCTAATGATTATAATTTGGAATCAAGATATTACAGCCAAACTTTGTAAATAATGCATAGAAATAGGATCACTAGATGATTATATAGAAGCTTTTAAAGCTTTTTAAGTCCCTTGTTATGGGACTTTTGTCACTGAACTGCAAGGTAGTTAGATAATACACTGCATCACAAGTTAGACTGTTAAATACTGGGATGAACAGTTCAGTTTATTTTACCCATCTCGGTAGGAATGGAAGAGTGGGGCAGTTATTGCTGGCATCTGCATCTCCCAAGAGAGCCCTTTTCACTCCTTCCTGTTAGTGGTCAGTGATATTATGTGTTTTGCCCGAAATTGCAGTTTCAGTACAATTAGAAATGAGATGTAGATCCAGCACAGATTACTTTACAAAATTGTTACAGGAACTCAAGAGAAAATACCACTTTTCCATTTATTTATCTCAAGCCCAAGTGCTCTACAGCTAAAAACTGCAGCACTATGCTCAAACATGAGCCTATTAACAAACTGCAGGAAGAGAGAGTGGGTTAGCACAAGTTTTGCTCAGAAAAAACAAATCATCATTCTTCTTAAAGAGCACACTGAACTGTGACTGGAACTGAGGTGTGCTGTGGTGACTGGCCAGTACCTGATGGAGCAGTGAACCACTTCAGTGGGCTGTGCAGATCTACAAGACAGCCTCCCCCAGACACCCAGGCCCACAGTGGGTGCTCATCGGCTCCGTACTGGTCTTCAGCTCCCACTGAGAACACACCCAGGGAAGAGAGGCTGGATGTGTCTGCAAAGCTGCTGACAGAAAGGACTGGATGCTTCTGAGCCTCCTTCAAGTCAATATTTATCCACTGCAGTTCTGCAGAAGGACTTGGGTTTCCAGGAGATTTATTAATTTCAAGGTTATCTTTCTCATTATTAGCTGAAGCAGCAGTGGCTTCTCCTTGCTCAGAGTGCAGAGGATCCACAGTCAGCTGTGCAGATGTTTCAGCCTGGCTGGCTGGGCCGTTCCCAGCAGCTGCAGCTCCCAGCAGGGCAGTGCTGGCAGGGCTCATGGGCACGCCGGGGAGCTCTGTATCAGAGGAAGGATCTGCATCACCCTGAATGACCGCGCTTGTTTGGTTCTGAATATCATCAGTAAAGAAACAGCCAGCACTGAAGGACAAATAGATAATTAATTATCATCCAAAGCATTGTAAATTAGCACAGGCCTTAGATCACAGACACACAGAAATTGACTTAGTGTTTCACTGTAGGAGAGAAACAGCAGACTTCTCTTTTAAAGGTCAAATTCTATCATCAGAGGAAAGAATCCAATACAAAACTGGCAAACTGGTCTAGTAAATCTGAAATATAGGAAGGAATTCTACTGATTTTTCAAACAACTAGTGGTGTTGGCTGCCTACAACTCTCAGGGAGTTTTCTGAATACGAAATAACAAATAGGATTTTTTAAAGCCTCTTATTAACATTATGATTTGTCTTTGCTAAACTTCTCAGCACAGTCTGACACAAGCAAGTCAGATCCATGTGCATGTGTGGCACAGCCCAGAGGCCAGCAGGCAGGGGGAGTAACTGATTTAATCTCCCTAGGCAAAGAAACATATAGTGACACTCAGGAAGAATAATTCCTAAGTGGAGTTGACACTCCATGGTATTTCATAGACAACATTTTCTCTTATCAGAGACTAGTTCCAGATAGTGATAGCCCAGAGGAACATGCTTTACTGCAGGCATGCAGTGAATTCCAATGAGGGAGCTTCAGATACTTCTCTGAGTGCAACAATGCTGCTTTTTGTTAATTTTAATGGCAAAAATGCAAATGCCTTTTGGCAAACACAATGATTAGAGATGTCTTCCCTGCCTCTCCCTGTCTGTACCCCTTGAATGTAAAGAAATACCTCCTAACACTGAAACTCTTGCTGTACAAAGTCTTGAGCAGGTATTTCATGAAGTACCTGAGCAGACTTGTTGAGCTCCCAGTCTGAGATCTGTCACTCTCTCTGCCAGACACAATTGCCTTCCATGTCTTCCCACTGAGCTCACTTGGTGTGACACCTTGACGAAAATAAATCGCTCTGTCATCGCAGCCGATTCCCCAGACCTAGGGAGGGAAAGGGCTTGGTGAAAGAAGTGGCTTGGAATGCAGTAGGTATCAGATACAAAAAAGGTGCAGTGGTGCAGAACTGAGCACAGAGAACTGCTGGACACAGCGTTTTCCTTTGGTGCTCTTCCTTAATGCTGACACTGTAGATGCAGAACAAAATTCTGTACCAAAACCCGTCTGCCCCTCTCTGTGGCATACAAGACACGTGCTCAGTGTCACCTTCAGGTGCAGAATTCAGGCACTTTCCCTCCCAGCAGTTTAAGCCCAGGGCCCCTTTGTCCAGCCAGCCCTACTGGCACTGCTGGGAGTCCTCACCACGTGTGAGCAGTGCCTGTACAGAGGGGAATGTAAATACCCTCCCAGCTGCTCCCCAGCTCTCTTACCTGGTTATTTAAGCCTACAGTTACCATCATCATTTCTCCAACCATTTCAATCCAACTTGTCCCACAAGGATTATGTGAGTTCACTCCTCTTCTAAACCACACCTACAACAACAACAGAAAGTCCAAATTTTTCTCCTTCTGCATTAGCAGGAATTTAGTTTCTTTAGTCTTAATCTCTAATGCTGAATTGCCACATTGTCTTAATAAGTCAATTACTTCCTTGATTCTTTTTCTTTATCAGATAAAGATAAAACAGTTCTCACAATAGTATCCACATTGTGTGTCCACCTGCAGCCAGAAGAGCCCATAAGGAGACTTTTTTGTAGGACTTCCTGTGACAGAGTTAGTTTCTCTGCTGTTGGAAAAATACTTTATTACTGTCAGCATGTAGGCTATTTTTGATCTCTCTGAATGGGCTTCTAAATAGTATTCTTACATTCAAACCCCAGAAGCAGGGCTGCCAGAGGGAACTGGCAGGGGCATCTCATTAGCAGTACAGCTCTTTAAATTGTCTCCCCTTAGATCTGACTTTACCTATCTGAAAATGTCTGTGGGCTGGGCAGCTGGAAGAAGTTCCCTCTGTATGTAGCATACAGCCATACAGCCATACAGCCATACAGGAACAAACAGCTCCTGTAGAAGCTGTTGGTTGAACCCCATAACATCAGGACACTTGACTGCCTTGTGGCAGATCTGAAGGAAAATGTACCAGCTTATCTCCATTTATTACAGTGGATTTATCTGGCAGATGGAGCAGGCTGGGCACAGCCTGTTACCATGGCTCAGCTGACAAGCAGTGACTCACTACACCAGAGAAACTCAACTGAACTGCTGCACATGCACAGAGTTCAGGCCTGGCTTTGAATTCAGTGTGAAGGAGCAGAGAGTGGGACTCCATGATCCTTAGGGGTCCCTTCCAACTTAAGACATTCCATCATTCTAAGTTAAAACTCCAGTAAGAAAGTAATCATGCAGCCACATAAGAGATATCTCACCTAATTAAATACCCAAACTCCCACATTAAAAGGCTGATGAAGAGGGAACAGTTGCAGTAAGAAGATAAAAAAAATAGCATCATGCAGGAAAGTGTACAAGAGAATACTCCCTGTGCTGCTTTTGATGTAAAATTCAGTCCTTTTGGAAACAAGAGTCCCTTCAATTTTGGTGCTTAATATCCCTTATCCAATCCTCACCAACATCCCCACCCATCTGCCAAATCTGTCTGACTTGGGTTTAGAAAATTCTGTCTGAAAGAAAAGCAAAATGTCTTCCTTAAATTCAGCTCAACTATCACAAACCACAGAGCAGTCCCATATTAGCAAGGGGAACTAGAATTCCCCAAACCATGGGACAGAGAGTTACACTCCTGTTTGAGAGCAGCAGACAGGGAAAGGGAAGAAAAAAGCAAAAGCAGAACACGACCCCTCTTACTTTTCTATCCTTTGTAACACACCACACCACATCAACACCCACAGAGACGTGCATAATCCCATTTTCAGAGCTTGGAGACTCCACAACACTCCAGGAAATTCCTGCAAAAGACAGAACCCAGAAGGCATTGCAGGTTAGTTTCTTATTCAACACCATACAAATCAAAGGGGTTTCCAGCCAAATTTAACCAACTTTACCTTGAGGATTATTCCTATCAATTCCTTCTCTCACGATAGCTTGCCCTTCCCAGAGAGTTGCCCAAAGGAGGTCATAGGGTCCACAGCTGATCTGTACAACTTCACCAGGAGTGCTGACTAAGGACCACGTAGAACCTTCTGGATTGTGATGGCAGACATTTTCTCTGTACCATACCTAGACAGGTTTAAAAAAACGAAAACAAAAATGCAGTAAGAAAAAAATATCACTACAACAATGAAACCATTGAGACAAGAGTAAAGACAAACTGGAAAGAACAGTTCTCCTTTAACAAAAGGATTGTTTTATGTAGTGTGTGGCACTCTGACCTTTAAAGGTACTTTTTTTTAATGTTGATTATGCAGTTGAAGCTATTTCCTTATGTACTAAGGGAGGAGGCTGTTCTACAGAGCAGCTTTTATCATGGAACTGCATCTGGATTGGCTACAGTAACCTATTGCTACAAGTTCTGTGTATATTTCAGCATTTAAACCACTTCAGTGTATTTCAGGGCATGTTATATAAACCAAGAGTAACACAAAAATGTTACTGTTAGCTGACAGCCTGACCTCACTTTCACCGAACAGAGCTCCCCACAATATGGGGGAAAATTTCCATTCTCTTTGCAGCCTTTGGTGACATCCAGCCATTGGCAAGTCTTGGACTGTGCAATTTTTTATAGATCACAGTCAAAATAGGAAGGTCAAACATAGAAAGCATCCTGTGGCAGTCATACTCAGCATGACTGCTGAGTGCTAAACGTTCATTTTTAGGAATACTTTATTTCCCTGTGGACTTTCACTTGGGAAAGAGAAGCATTTTACAATGGCAGTCAAGTAAGCCTGTAGACTGGGATGTTTGTCATGTATTACTAGAGAGTATGAGGAATAGGGAATGTTATTTTAAACAATTTAACCAAGATTGCTTGCTTCTCAAGGACGTGCCAAATGTGACTGAAAGCTCAGGCTATCTGTTAAAAGTATTACATTCTACCCTGTGAGACCACAAGTTAGAAACACTCTAGAGACAAAGAAGTATCAGATACATGCTGTAAAGATGAAGGAAGAAAATCAAGAATCAAATCTTTACAGCACTGAGCAAAAGAGGAGACCTCATGGGAGGCCTAAACCCAACAACAACAGAGGAAGATGTATAGTTTTCAATAAAAAATAAATTGAAAACATTTCAGAGCTGGATGCCACATTGCCAGGTCAGGAGGTGACCCCTTTCCAATCAGTAAGTCTTAGAAAACCATTTTGTAAACTCTTGAATTATCCCTGTCTCTCCACCCTAAAGACACAGCACAAGGCTTCACCAGAACCTTTGTCAGGTTTAAGGCTCCTTCTCCTGGTTACCAGCACCACAGTCAGCATTCTGGGCATTTTTTCAAGATAAAAAATACTACTCAGCCCAAGTTTTTAAGATTCACCTGTTCTTAGAGGTTAAAGGCTTCCATAAAAAACAACCCTAGAGGTACTAAGCCTTTCCATTTACAACACAAGTTGTTACATAATGTAGTCCCAAAGCAGCTTTTCATCTTCTGCCAGATGCAAGAGCAGTGTATTTCCTTACTAACATAAGACAGTAACAACCCTGCCTTGCTTTACAAGTATTTAACTCCTTCTCACTAGTAATTTTTATGAGAAAACTTAGGGAACACACACATACCCTTCCTTGCAAAGAAACTGCCCACACTGACAGGCGGCCGAGGGGCTCGTCCGTGATCTCCCATCCTCCAATGGAGATGTCATTGAAAGGGTCTGGCAGCTGGTCTGGTTCATCATGGGACACAATCTGGAGCAAAGGGAAGGAAGGTTGAGGAGAGGAGACACTGCAAACAGGTGACCTGGCTGGTGACGTAACCTGTTTCTTGCAGATTGGTTACGTTTCACTTCCTAGAGTGGCTGACCATGGAGATTCTCCCTCTCATTCAAGGCCTCCATATGCAGAGAGGGGAAATGCTGCCAAGGCAGCATGGAGAAGTCTGTGGTTTGCACCCTAACTAAAGGAAATTTTTACTCACAGAACAGTGCATACAGAATTGGAAAGCTGAAAGATCAAAAATTACCATTTTTATGTTCTTAGAATGGAACAATAATTATTAAAGAACAGTTATTCACAGAGACAAAGGACATAGCTGGTGAACGATGCAAGGCAGGTACCACCTTGAATGAGAGTGCTTTGTCACACAACTGAAGGGAGTTAAAAAGTTGATCTGAAATTTGCAAAGGAGCTGAGCATCCATCTCTAATTGCATTGCCATGAGATCTGGCACCTTATTACCACAGATTTCTCTGAAAAATCCCAGCCTTCCATTTATGCTTACAAGAATAGCAAGTTGGAAGTGAAGGAATCCAAGTCCAGCCTACAGAGAAGTCATAAAAAATTAACTTCCCTGCACTTATAATTGATTCTTTCAGACAATCAGTTTATTTAATATTTAAAAGAGATCCAGAACCTTCGCCCAAACGTCCCGTGATTTGTATCTCCTGTATCTGATCCATCTCCTGCGTCTGACACAAGAATTCCATCTCTTATCCTTTGTGTAGGTGCTGGGGAAGTCTATGGCATAAGTCCAGCCCTGCAAACAGAGGGTTTCTTGTATGAAAAACAGGATCAAGGGAAAGCCTGAAGTCATAACTCAGAGCAATTCCGAACAAGAGTCACAGCACAAGTCACTCTGTGTGTCTCACAGCCCTGATTAACAGATCAGCTAATTCCGTGAATGATTTATGACTCATGCTCAAATTCCTCTGGATGATATACACAGAACAAACAAGACACAGTAAAACATTTTACTTTCTTCATAGTAAAGACCTTAAATAAAAATGGCATTCAGTTGCCAGGATTTCATGGCCTGATCAAAAGAAAAAAGCTTCTCTAGAAGCTCCAATAGACTTCAAAAGCCTTCAAACAAGATCCTTCCTTCTGTTGCATTAGAGTTGAGCTATTTCCCAGAAAGAAGTATCTACAGTAAGTTTTATTTTTACAGACTTTTTTACACTTCTATAAAAGTTCCTTTCATTTTACAGAGTAAGGATTCCCAGAATAGATCTCTTTTTGGTATTGTTCACCTACCCCTTTCTCTGTTGGTTCCCCTCCAATATTTTCATCCACATACCAGTCAGACTCCCACTCCCAGTGTGGTGAAGGCAGTGTGAAACTATCAAGCTGCTGGTGTTTTAGCCCGCTCACATCGCTCCACTGCCAGCGGTCACTGGGCAGTAATTTCTCACAAAAGCCACCCACGGGATTCCAGCGCTGCCAGAAATAATAAATAAAGTATTTTGTTTGAGATCACGTTACCTCGTCGGACATCTATGGGGAGTCATGGCATGTGTCTTATTTTCTGCAGTAGAAGAGGAATGAGTTCCTGGGGTGAAGGAGGAAGTGTTCACTCCATGAGGCCCTCCCCGACACAGCCTTTGGAGGAAACTTTTTTAAGTGTCAAAGAAGGGCTGAGTGCAGAGCTCATCCCAGCCAAGTCATCTTCAGCTACTTAAACAGGAACATCTGATGCTATATTTTACCGGGCACAGGGCTTTTTTCTTTGGTGATGTATGGCACCATGACTCTGCAGTATTAGGGCAATGCTGTATAGATGGCCTTGGTATCTCTAATCTGCTCCCAGAGGAAGATGATTCACATCTTGTCTGCACTCGAAAAACAGCAACTGCCTCTGCCAACAACTGTGTTGAGAGAACTGTATCAGCAAATCTCCCCTGGATCTTACGTTAGATTTTTCCCCTAATCTGCCTAGAATCAGTTAGAGAACAAATAACACAAGGATTTTCACCAATACAGCTGTCACTTTTCCCCCCCACACTCCTACATACTATGGAAATACTGGCAAAATCTCTCCTGTAATGCTTCTTTCTTTTAGGGCACGTGGAAATGAGTGGTTCAAAATCCATCTATAATTTTTACACAAAATATTATTTGCTCTTACTAGAAATCTGGCTGAATTGCCTTGCATGTATCTGCAAACTACTTCAGTTTAATTTTGTTGTTGTTAGCTCTAGTAGAATATTTCTTTTTGTGCTTTCTAGTATTTTGTTTTCTGTTTTTCATTACCTAGAACAAACAAAATGGAAGTTTTAAAGTAACAAATAAAATTTTAAATTTTGCATTTTTAAAGAACATCTTACACAATAAAAAGAACATTCCTAAATGGCTGAAAAGTTCTATGAATATTAAATAGTGTATAAAATTAATTTGTTGTATTTTTGCCCATGCAGGTAAGTTAATGTCTTTTCCCAATTAATTTTCATTCCATTGCCCATTAGAAATCAGATAAATGTGCTCAAGAAAATCCATCAGTTTTCTCTCCTAAATAACTTTTGCTTAATTCAAAAACAAATTTGATAAATCTCCTTTAAAATACTGCTTTAAAGACATTCTTTTGAAGTACATCAGATAGAAAGGATCACCTTAACACTTCTATGCAAAAGAGTTGGAAACATTGTACTTTAATGGAAAGTTATGCCTTTATTAGAGAAGTCTTTGTAACACTAAAAAATAACATTTTCTTAAGAATATTTCTGATAATGTATCTTTGTTGTCTGGAAGTTACAGTGGACATTTTCTCAAGGGGGTTATGTACTTGTCACTAAGGAAAGGAGAAATGGAAACCACCCAGTGAAAAGAGTGAATGCTCCAGTCTGAAATGACTCAAGAGAACAGGCATTGCTTTTGCTAGGAGCAGGGAAGTACAACTCCTCTGGGAATTTAAATACTAAAAGAATAACCTGGTATTTGTCACATATATGTACCTTGAGAAACTTCTGGTAAAAAATGAAAACAAATAAAACTGATCAATCCTCCTGTGAGAAAAACACACCGAGGCAGCTGATGTAGGATGTGGTGTCAGCCCCAGCAGTGGCCATGTGACAGAGGGACTGTACCTGTCATACCTGGTTCTCATAGGTTTCCTCCTGGTATCTGATGGGAACATCTCCTGAGAACACGTAGGTGTACACTTGATGGTCACAGGCTATTCCCCAGCAGCACTGTTTGACAGCAGAGACCCGTTTGAACTCCAGCTGTGTGTCCTTACAGAGCTCCCAGTACTGGCCAACAGTAGAGAGAGTGTAAACTCTCCCAAAAATGTCAACAGCCCACAGAAGGGAGCTGGGCATGGCCATATCTGAAAGGCAAAACCGAGGTTATTAATGGAATATAAAAATGGATCTTGAACCTACTGCAGATCAGTCGTGCTCTGAGCATCATCAGTCAAATTAAAGAAAGATGTAAGGGCTGATTTTTTAAAAAGAGCCTGTGCAAAGCTGGCAGCAGATCTCTTTGTCAGAGCTGTGCAGCCAACATCTCTCAGAGGTCCCTGAAAAGCCCTCTGAAAGGCCTTCCTCCAAGCCCACTACTGCCCATCCTATGAGAACTCAGAAGCAAACAGGACAGCTCTGGCAGGCTGGGGACAGATGTCAGTTCTGAACAGGGATGAAGCAGCACAGACCATTTCATAGCAGGCAGCTCCAGTCTCAGGATCTGGTAATGCTGATGGTGCTACACACCCTGCTCATCTCAGCTCCACAAAGCCCTGATATCCCCTGATCCCTCCTCAGCCTCCTCACTGTGTAGCAACACACCTACCCAGGTACAAAGGCAAGGATGTGGAAGGGAGCTTCTCCAACAGCACACATCTGGTTTTAATCCATGGACATATTGCCTGCTCCTGCCAGGAAACCTCTTTCAATGCACTCTGGATCAGATCCAGCTTTAGGATCTTTATATGTAGGTGTGATGAATTTAAGTACACACAGAGCATGGTTTGGCAGCAGAGACCTGGTTGAGTTCCATTCCAGTTCTATCACATAATAACCTGTCATTTTATGGGCACTGCAGCCCTGCCCTTCTCAGAGGGGTGAGGCAGGTGCACATCAGTCCTTTCAGAAGTCAAGAAAGGCCAGTGTATTTTTGTCACTTGATCTTCTGGGTGCCATCAAAACAGACAGATTTTTGTTGTTCTGTATGTTTGACAGTCAGAACTGCTGATGAATGTTTTGAACTTTGCTTTCAGGTCCTTTAACTATGTAGTAAGGAGAGGAAAGGTAGAAAAGGGGACTCATATACAACACAATGAAAGAGGAACTCCTGATGAAGTCAGTGTGGAACACTGCTGCTTTGCTGTCAAATAGCAACTGTGCTTTTAATACAAGAGCCTGAGGAGAGCTGCCTGCCTGCTTTCTGATAGAAGTGGTGCTACACAGGGACTGACTTGCACTGTGTATGACTGGCAGAGGTGAAACAGCTGGGGCTGTGTCAAAGACCAGCACAGAAATTCCCATGGGATCCCAGGGAGACTGTATCAGGAGTCTTTGTTTCATGGACTTGCTGCTGCTAAGCACCTAACAACCTGGATCCAACAGGTGAAGAACAGGTAATGGTGATAGGAAAACACAGCAGCAGAGAAAGAGTGACACCAGGGGAAGGTCACGAGCAAAATTCTCCTATGAGCTGTAGCACAACTAAGATGAATCCTCTGCTTTTGACCACTTTCCCCTCGTTCCCTGAACTTTGGAGGCATTCATGTTTGCCTGCTCTGGGATCAGGCATTTTACCTTCTTTATATCCTCTTATAGTGGACTACAGAAGGACTTAACATGGAATAATGGAATGGAACAAAGTGAGGATGAGGTGTGTGTATCACTGGGAAAATAAAGGCCAGGAGAATAACCCTTTCAATTTCAGCACTTAAAATTCTCCAAAGCAGTGTTTATAACACAAGAAAATATTATGCACTTAATCTTAAGTAACCAGAATGCCAGAGACTCTGGAGTAAAGGAAGCATTATGGATAATGCAATGATGACAGCCACCTAGCCAGGTAACACAGAAAAGTGATACTTGGGTCTCTTAAAGATGGGCAAAGATATAAATGAAGGCCTGTACCTGGAATGACAGTTCAGGCAGGCAGAAAAGTACCTGGAACAGTTTGGGGAAAGGTGATGAAAGTTCCAAGATTATGAAGTTAAGAAAAACATAGATGGGACAATTAAAATCATCTAGGCTAATGAAACTGATTTAAAATACTCAAGGCAGCCAAGACAAGTGAGACTTTCTACATATTCTTTCATCTAAACTTCTGAGATGCTGTTTGGGGAATCAGGGGAAAATCCCAAATGCATTTGGGATTATAAACTTTTAAGACTTCACTTTAGGCCCCTTTGCACTGGCTGTGCTGCAGCAGATGAAGACAGATACAGCTCAGTTTGGAAGGATGCTCAGTGCTGGTGGCTTATGTGCTTTTCAGTGAAGGCAGAAGTTGTCAAGTATTCCCAGGGGCCTGGAAAAAAATCAGATCTGCTGAGTTATTCCTCATCCTACAGCTCAGCCAGCTGATTTCAGATAGAATTAAAATGCTTAAATGAAGATAACATATTGTTAATTAAAATTTCCAGTGGCCTTGCATAATACTGATTGCTACAGAATTCAAGAAAAATATCCCAACTCCTTGCATATAAAAAAAGCAATGATGTTCCTCGGCACAGCAGGGCCCTGTCCCCGAGTTCAGGCCGTGGCAGTGGCAGGACGTGAACCACCCCGGGACTCGACGTGTTCCAAGGCACAGCGCGCACCCATTTCTGCTCCGTGTCACACGAACGACGCGGGGACTCCTCCGGTACCCCCGTCCGGCCAGGGAGGCGCCGCTCGGAGCCCGCGGGGATCCCGGGGCGCTCCACAAACGCGCCGAGGCGCAGAGCGCGCCCGGAGCCCCGCTCGGGGCCCTCCCGGCCGCGCATTAAGGCCGGATCGGCTTAGGAGCCGTGCGGGGCTGCGGTGGGATCGGCCCTGGGGCGGCGGGACCGGGCCGGGCACAGCCCCGCTCCCCGCGGGCTGCGGCAGGAGGGCAGCGAGAGCCCAAACGCCCCGCG
>VZRX01009959.1:78902-127840 GCA_013398075.1 Notiomystis cincta
GGGGGCGGCTGAGGAGAGCCCCCCTGCCCCCGGGGGCGGGCGGCGGTGCCCCGGGGCCGCGGGCTCGGGAGCCGGGCTGTGGCCGGGGCTGCCCGGCAGGAGCGGGGAACTCCCGGGCGGCTCCCCCGGTCAGGGGGGCCCTGGGAGTCGCGGCTCCGCCGCTCGAAGGCAGCGCGAGGAGGCGGGTGCGCCGGGATCCAGGTGTTCCAAAGCGCCATCTCCCTTTCCCCTCCTTCCCTTGGGGCCCCCGAGGCGTTTGTGTCGTGCTCTGCCCAAAATCCCGGCTGGGTCTGCGGGAGTTCCTCACACGCGCGGGGTTTCTGCCTCGGAACAATGGCAGAGCCACAGCTGTGCTTGGCACTAAAACAGACCCCAAACTTGTTCTTTGCACTTCGCTGTACTCTGGTTAATGTTTGTTTTTTCTGATACACTTCAGTAGTCTGGGAGAGGCTTAGGCAGGTGAGTAGATGAAGTACTTTCGTTAATTGAATTAATATTAATATCTGCCGAAGAAAGAAGTAGCCTGTTAGGAGAGAGGAATGCTTCAAAAGTTAGAAAAGTTACACAGCACACACAGACCCCTGTCTTTGAGTTGAACCTTGAGGCTATAGATTGATTTTCCTGTTGATAGCTTGAAGCTTGTTTTCTTGCAATACAGGTATTAGTGGTTATTTTCAGTTTGAAGAGTGAGGTTGCTGGATTTCACAGCTGGATAACTGGATAAGAAAATCTGAGAACTTGGGAAATAAGCTGAAAATGGATTATAACTGGGCAAACTGTGCCTTGATTACAGTGCATACATCTAACCATCCCTTTCAAAAGCTTTTTGAAAATGTAATTTAAAGTTTTTAATGTTAATAAAGCAGTTAAAAGCTTCTGTCTTCTATCTACAGGCGTTAAAATTACTCATTCTTTCGCTAACAACGTTGACTTTCTGAAAGTTGTTTTTTTCCTATGCTATCGCTTTCTACTTGAGTCCTGTCTATCTTAACTTGCTCTCCAATTGGAAACTTAGTATATGGAATTTAAGCTTGAAACTAGAGGAAGATTTATTCTGTTTCAAATTGTTTGTGCCCTGGAGTGGGACGTTCTTGATACATAACATCCAGAAGTGAAAGCTGTGGTGAAAGCCGCGGTCATTGTTTAAACAATTTTTCCCTGGTGCTCAAGAGCATTGAAACAAAATCTCGAAGTTAATTATTAGCTCAGTGTGCTTTTGGGGATGGTTAAATTCATACTTGGGCTTATGAAGTGGCTTTGCTGTTAGATGTGCCAGCTCTGATTTTGATGGAACTTAAAGTGCTTGATCAAGACTACATTCCTGTTTATTGTTTTGCATGTTTTGTTGTCCTACTTGTAAATGATCACCGTTCTTTGTGCCTTAGGTGTGGTGATTGAGGTTCTTTTGTTATTTCAGGGTATGCTGTTCCTCCACCGACATCACAGCCCAACTACTCGAGCACGTACACCATCATTCAACAGCCTGCCACCACCACTTCTGTTGTAGTAGTTGGTGGCTGTCCTGCCTGCAGGTAAAATGGCTCTCGAGGAATTAAACTCAGTCTTGGGCTTTGTTTTTTAAGAGAGAGGTAGTTTCTCTTTGTGTGCATACTGCAATTAATTGAAAAGGCACTGAGGTCTGGGAGTGGAATGCTTTGGTTTGTGCAGGGTGAGCTTGTCCTGGTGGGCTCGTGACACCTGCTATAAATAATACAAGACACTTCAAACATGAATCTCTTCTTTAAGATGGAGGAAGATCTGTAAGTGATACTTTTAATGAAAAGGCACTTCAGTAACAGATGTAGTGGGTCAGCTCTTGGGAGAAAGCATGACAGGAAGTCCTTTCTGATGTGTTTATGCCTGGTGATGGTGAGTAGCATGATTTTATTGTGAAACTCTGTGGTCTGTGACCATAGTCACTTCTGGTTTTCTGGCAGTCCTGTGGAAGAACTTCTGCTGTTGTGGTGTGTGTTCCCATTCCCAACCCAAACTGTGCAAAACCAGGCAGGGTGATTGTCAGTATTGGCTGAAAACATTGGCTTAAGGCTTTAAAAGACCTCTAAAAGTTCTTTAATTGCAGAAGAGAGATTAATAGACCAGAACAAAAAAGTCAGTCTGCTGCAGTGGTAAAAACCAGAAAAAGTGGTCAGCTGTTCTGTGGAGTTACAGCAAGAGAACAACTTCCCCCTTGGAGATGACAGCCATGAAAAGGGAAAGAGGCACTCAGTTTCCTCACTAGTGCTGTAAGTCAGCTGTGGTCCTTTTCACTTCTCAGTGGGGTATCAGCACTTGATACTCTGCAGGTCTGAGCCCTCCCTTCCCTTTGAGAACAGGTCAGAAACAGACCTGCCTGAGTAGCTGGAGTGATCCCAGTTTGGGGTGTGATGAATGTGACAGAGGATGTCACAGGGCAGAGGCTGGACCCAGGTGTCTTTTGGTTTTGTTTGACAGTCAGCACCTGCCTTCAAAGGTGGATTCAAATAAGAAGCATCCTGTGGTGTTATGTAAAAACAGGTGCCTGCTGAAATGCCACTAGTTAAGGCTGAAAAACCTGTACCAGCTAGAGCTATTGATCTAGAAGGTGTGTGTTTTAAGCAGTGGGGAAAAGCAAGTGCTGAGCTGTTCAGAGGATGTGGTAGATCCTGCCACCTGAGTGACTCCATCAACATGCTGATGCTGTAGCTCAGCCAGAAGACAGGGCAGGTGTTGTGCATGGTGTGGAGAGAGAGCTTATACAGACAGACCTTTGGCCCTGACCCCACTACAGCTCAAAGCATTTCACTGGGGAAGCACTCTTGGAAATTGCTTAAAATGGGTAGGCTCTTGTTGCTACTATTTTTCCTTTTTCTGGAAGTTTATAGAATATGCTTAGCTGGAAGGGACCCATCAGGATCATCTGGTCCAACTCCTGGCTCTGTACAGGACACTCCAAGAATCCTGCCATGTGCCTGAGAGCATTGTCCAAACACTTCTTGAATTCAGACAGGCTTGAGGCTTCTGGGAAGGTCTAGGAAAGACTTTTGAAACAGTCATTTGCACATATATAACTTTAGCCAAATGTTTGAGAATGAGCAGTCTGTTGTTAGTTCTGAAGTGATCTCACTTGAATAGTTTTCTTAAGTCATCAGATATGCCCAGCTGGAAGTACCCATTGTGGACTCTTTCCTAAAACAAAATACTCTCCACAAAATCCTAGTTCACTCTTGGATCCTCAGTTTCTGTTTTAGGCTTTAAAATAAATAAATTGTGAGGAGAGCTGTGACATCTTGGTTACTGTGAGGCATATTACTGGACTGCTTATAGTGTAGGACTCTCCTCAGCACTCCTGAAGTATTCTGGATCAGGGAATCCTGAGGATGAGAAACTGTATCTTTGCCTTATCACTATGTTTGTTCCTAATTGTCTTTAGAACAGGAGTCAAGTGTCAGGGTAGGAGGGGAAAATCTCAGATTGCTGTTTTTTTGAGTAGTCATGAAGTTGATCATGTATTACTTCAGGAGAAAGGACAGGGAGACTGGGTGAAAAGCATGATACTGGAAATATTCAGGGTCAGGGTTCATATTCTGGAAGGTTACACTGTCTGCTTCTCTTAGAGAAAGAACTCGATCCTCTTTGACTTCTCAAGACCTTAAACACAGTTCTAGTTTAATTTCATGTCCTGGAAACCTATTTTATGGAGAATGCAATGTGCAGCTACCCTCTGAATACTGCCCTGAACAGAAAAGGTGTTGAAGGGGCATTGAAAAATATTAAAAGTTATTAATGGTACATAAAAAGCTTTGTTATTAAACTACCAGGTCAGTTGTCCTGTTACTTTCCTGATTTGGTGGTGCATGATTGTTAGAGAAGTCCATCTGCTTTAGCTCACCAGGAAAAGCCTTGTGTGTGGCTGTGGAATGATGTGACTGATGGAGTAACCTAAAGGCCATTGAGAGGATTTCTGCCATCAAAAATACAAAGCAGGCTGTTGCACTATGGCATGGATTCATGTTGCTGACTGAAATGGAAACCATTTCCAACTTAAAATATATGGTGTTGTGGAGAAATATGCAGTACTGGTCTGTGATTTGAATTGGTGGCTATTTTAGTGAAGTCATGATTGATCTTTGGGGTTAATAAGCTGGCTTGAGTACAGTCGATCTTTAGGCTTTTTTAATGGTATTTAGTCATAAAAAGTACAAAGTATCTCCAGAAGTGGCCTCTCTGAAGTTGGTAATATGCCCATGGGGACTGGTAATTGCATTCCTGCCCTTCTCCCTCTGAAGCACTGCTGCCATGTGAGGGATGACTCTCTCTCCCAGGCTGTGCCTCTTGCTTTGAGCTTTTCCTTACATCAGGCTCATTCATCACTGGTTGCTTTCTAGTTACAGATTTCAGTTTTGGTGTGTGTTCCATCCTTCCTTGCACCCCTACAATGTCCTGGGTGGTTGTAGTCCTGTTGTCTCGGTGTGTGTTCCTCTCCCAGCCCTGATGTACAGAGAATTAAACTGAGTTACATGATCTTGTCAGCTTTATGGCTTCTAGCTGACATTTAAGGTTTGGCCAAGTCCTGCTTTCAGAGTGTTTTATGTTCCCAAGTACACATTGAGTCATTACAGGCACTGACTTTAGATACCCTGCTGTGGAATTATCTTTTTAGCTTGGAGAATGCAGCCTGAATGCTTGACTTGTGGTCACTTTCATTTTCTTTTTCTCTGTCTTTTGTTGCTGAGGATAACTAACTGCTCAGGAATGTTTGCTTTCCTGTTGTTTCACAGAAGAAAGTTCCTTTTAAAACCTGTAAAAACATTCTCTTAATCTGATGATTGCAAAAGCCAGTTCCTTCAAAAACTGGGAGGGAGCCTGTGATGGGCCCTGTTGGGTTTTTATTTTCCTGTTTAACCATATTCAGTTGCTTGGGAGAAAGAGTGAGGGAAAGAACCTCACACTGCTGCAGCTTTCACTTCTGACAAGTACAGGACATCCGCTGCACCAGCACTGTGGGTCTCAGATTGTGCTAACATTGAAGCTTCTAGAACTGGAAGATGAGACAAGTTTGATTCAAACTCTATTTATTCTGAGATCTTTTGCAGCATTCTCCCTGCCACAGCTGTGGTTTTGGTGGGTTTTTTTTATTTATTGCGGGGATTTTTGACTTGACAAAATTGTAACTTCTCACATTTTGGTTAAAATTTTGTTTTTGTCAATTACATGCTTGTCTCCTGAGGGAATAGACTCTCGAAAAATTGCACCTAGATGATCAGGTCCTTCCAAATTTCACTCTTCTGCTCTTCCATTATTTCAGTCACAAATGCTGTGTGGGCTTTGATAAAAGGCTGCTTAGGGTACAGTTTTTTTATAGTTATTCACAACTATATTTTAACTAAATGTAAATATTCTTAATATAATTTAATTATACTCAGTAGTTAAATATGCAAGGAATTAAAAAAAAGGCAACAGCAAAACACCTGTTTAGAGAGCATGTCTGATAGTGTGAGCAAACCTGAGGATTTTTGGTTTCCAGCAGCAGGCTGGAGATCCTTTTGAACCTTGTGAGTGAAGCAAATTTTGCAATACCTTTTTGAGAGTTCTGTGAAGAAGAAAGCCTTGGACCAGCAGAGTCAGGCAGATGCCACGAGTGCTGTTTGGAATTCCTGACTGGGAGAGCTGGGACTTTTCCCAGCCTAAGAGCAGCTGCTGAGCAGGAAGTTCCTCTCTGAGCCCTGCAGAGAGGAGGGATAAGCCTTTAGCAGGGTCCCAAATGAGAACAGCACAGCTCTAGCTGCTTCTGAGGAGTTCTGTTCCACTGGTCTGACCTGATTTGTGGACAGTAATCAAAACACATTAATCTCATAAAGTCTCATTTTTTAGAAAAATAAGGCACAGCAGGAGTGTATTCCCTAGTGGGACTGTGTAAAAATGATAATCTGGTCTCTAATGCCTAATCTGTCACTGGCCCTGAATAATAGCAATTTTTTTTCTTAGAGTCACCATTTGTCTTGAAGAATATTTGTATTGTGCTAATTAGGGTTTCATTGTAGCAATGAGTTGTTCTGGGAGAGAGGAGGGAGCTCCCTTGTTTGATGGTCCCCCCAGCAGTACTGGTTTGGCTCTGTGAGCAGACAAGGGAGGGAAAACCCCACCAGGGCTCACTCTGGCTCACCCTGCTGGGTGCCCACCCCACAGAGGGCTCTGACTGCTGAGCTCAGCCCCTTGGCCAGGCTGGGCTGTTGCTGTGAAGCCTTGAGGCTCCTCTCCTGACTGGAACTGGAATTAAAGCAGTGCTGCTCCTGCAGCAGGGAAGGCTGGTGGTTTGGAGGCGTTTCAAGAGACAACAGCTAGATACAGGCTGCTCCCACTGCCAGAATTCCTCTGCTTCTGCAGCCAGGCCTCTGTAGGAAATGAGGCCTGGAGCATAAGGAAATTGAGATAAATCTGTAAATGCTGTCATGCCTCTTACTTGGAGGTGATTTTTAAGGATAATTGCATTTACCTGTATGTACGTTGTGGCTACATAGAGATTTGGGCTTCTTCCTGTGAATATGGATCAACAAGCACTCAAGATGCCATCAGACTGAGGCTGGAGGAGCTGATACCCCATAGATAGAAATTAAAACTGTAAATATCCAGTGCTTACTCAGTAGTTCCATATATAATTGTCAGTTCTTCTCCTTCTGTAGCAGCAGGTGAGATTTAACATTCTTAACATAGCTGCTGCTGTTGCATTAGCCAGGAGATGATAAAGAATCTCTGGCTGGTTTTGTTTGTATGTTCAAAATGAAAGATTTAGCAGGTAGCTGCCATAGTCCCTGGTCTGATGTTTCCATTCAAATCTGAACTTTGAAACTCAGCCAACCTCTGTGGCAAAAGATGGGATATGATTTGAAAATTCCAGTGGTCTGTGTAGAGGATAACAGTTTTCTTAAGTGCAGTTTCTTTTCACCTGGGGTGACCCTTCAAGTGTATGTGTAAGGTCTAAAAAATGCTGATAAGCCACATTTAAATACTGTGATGTAGTGATAAGTCAAAAAATGCACATGATAAACTGCACCAATGCTGTCTTCACAGGCCCTCTGATCCTGAGCATTGGACTCAAGATCCTAATGTTTTAAGAGTTACTTTGACAAAGGGAGTTATCTGGAAAATAATTTGGTTTTAAATACTCATCAGTGGGAATAATTGACCTTACTGTATGGAGTTGGCAGTTGCAGTTACAGCTTAAATGCAAGATGCTGCTTGCAGTATAAATAAACCTTTCCACTTTATTTTTAGAGTGGGAGTGGTGCAGTTATAATCAGCTTTTATGTGGTTTATGCTGTAGAAGAAAATTTATGTTTGGTTATGTTAGTGAATCTACAGTTTGAATAAAGTGTCTCTAATTACTCCACATCTCAGGTAAGATATACAAGCAAAAAATATTCATAGTCTCCCTTATAAAAAGTAATTTTTTTTCTTTTTAAATTTAGTAACTGGCTAAGCAGTGGTTGGCTAAGTGTTCATCTAAAATCTAAAATTAGGTGCTGACATAAATCAGCAGAAGCCAAGAAGTGTTTGTGTGGCTAATGCTGTAATCACACTGTTAGTGATAGGAGCTCTGAAACAACAGGTATGGTGAGGAGGTCATGCAGGCACAGCTCTGGTGAGTGTCCCTTGGAGCTGCCTTGCTCAGCTGCTGGGCTGGGCTGTCCCTGTTCTCCTCCAGTGCTGACCCAGCAGTGCTCCCTGGGCCTTGCTGTGTCCCTCCCTGGGCCTTTTCCCTGGACCTGGTGTTGAATATGGATGGCAATTTTAACATTTTTATTTTTAGTTTAACTTGGCATTTTGCACTACCCCAAAACACTTCTGAATGACTCTGTTTAGGGGAAAGGGAGTTTAAAAGAAATTCTGTTTAAAGTGTCGAGGATGTGTGCTGGCCAAGAGACCTGGGCCCTGCAAGCTGATTAAGAGGGTTGGTTGGAATGGGTTGGGCTGTGCTCATCACTGCTGGGGCTGAGCAGAAGTACCCTGATTGATCCCTCTGATGTTTGATTATTCTCTATTGTGTGTTTATTCTCTAAGGTCACATCAATAGACTGCTTAGA
Organism: Notiomystis cincta; assembly: GCA_013398075.1. Classification (NCBI taxonomy): domain Eukaryota; kingdom Metazoa; phylum Chordata; class Aves; order Passeriformes; family Notiomystidae; genus Notiomystis; species Notiomystis cincta. The sequence continues at coordinate 86,963 of VZRX01009959.1, forward strand.
CTCTTAACTTAGCACACTGGCTTACTTGTCACAAGTGTAGGTGTCAGGGCAAGAACTGAATATGGAATTATTTAGAGACAAGGAGAAGATTTCCAAACAGTATCAAAGCAGGAGTTGGATGCCTGGAGAAGGGAAATGCTCAGTGTCTGTGAAAGGAAAAGAAGGCATTAGTGTAACAGCAGGGCAGGAAATACAGCAGCTGCAATGTGCTGTGTTCTGTACTTGGTGTGCATTTTCCAAACTAATGTTATTTGTGATGTCATTGAAAGGCCTGGAAAAGGGGCTTTGCTGCCTTGGGTGGCTCTGTAGTGTGAAAGCTGAATCTGGAGTTACTCAGAAACCTCAAGAGTGTGTCTGAACCTCTCCAGACATCCAGTGTGTTCTGGGTTAACCTGTGGACAGACCTCACCTCCTGAGCTTGTGCTGCCACTTTCTGTTTGGTCTGAGGGTGCTCAGCATTTCATGTGTTTCCCAAGTGCAAATGGCCAAGTTCAGCTGCTTCATCCAGACCTGGCAGTTCTGGCTGAACACTGCAGTGTCCTCCTTGCCCCTGTGTCTGTAACTGGTCTGGTCCCAGGGGTCCCCAGTTTCTTTGCTTTCCAGCCCTAGCAGCAGAGTGTTCCCAGGAGATGGCACTTGCAGTAGCACATCTTTTCCCTGGTGAATGAACGTGGTGCTGTGGGAGCCTGGTCTGCTGACTTCATCCTTTAATTGCAGTCTAGTTTTGAGGGTCACTTGCATTGTAAATTTTACAGTTCTACTGTTCAAACAGGCCCTTGAAAAAGAGGTTGCACAGCAAATGAATTCTGGTGAAGCTTTTCTGTGAGCCTTAAGCCGTGCTCCATAACCCCCCACCAAACACAGTGATGTGCTCAGGTGTGGCAGCTAGTGGGAAATCTCAGGAAGGGTTAATGTGAGGCTCTTCAGCTCTGCTTTACAGGTCAGCCTAATGAAGGCATTTCTGCCTGGGTTAGTATGCTCTGAACTTGACCTAGCAAGCAGAACTTGATGTTCCTGGCACAGGCTAATTGTATAACAACTGCTTTGGGATTAGGAATTGAGAGTTGAGTAGCAAGGATAAGTTAATGGGAGCTATATTTCTTTACATGTTTTTCTTTCCCTCTGACTCTTAGTAATCCCTACCTTTTACTTTTCTTTTTTTATAAGCAAGGACCAAAGTTGCATACAGTGGTCTGGATGAAGCCATTAATCATCCATATTATGAGGGAAAAGTTTACATCAGGATGTGCCTCTGTGATGATTGCCTTTTTCTAGCAGTGGCAGTGACTGCTGCTCTGTTCACAGTTATTTCAGTAACTCCTTCATGTTTCTTTCCCCAGCAGTGCTGTCCTCTCTGACTGGTTTAACCACTGGTACTTCACTTTGCTCTGTGGTGAGAGGAGCTGGGAAGCAGGGGAATCCTGGGCTAAAGTTCTCTGTAGCCGCACACCAGGCACAGCCTAAGCAGATGTATTAACCAAGCTGTGCACATCCAGTGCCTGTGTTTTCTGAGTGCTGATTGCTGAGGTGATGCAGGGCGAGTGCTGGGAGTCAGTGGCTCACACCCCCCCTGAGCCAAGGGTGAGTGGCCTGGGCTCCTCCATGGCTGCTGTGGTGTGTGCCAGGCAGGGACTACAGGACACCTTTCCCTCCTCATGAGCCCACTGCTCATCAGGCCAGCAGAGGTGTAAAGGCTCGTTGGTGACACAGAGACTTCTGTTCATCATCATTGTCACAAGAAATGCTTGCAGTACCAGCCAGCCAGATACATTGTCAAAGAAGAGAGCTCTGGTAACCTGCATCACAGAAACAGTTTTATTTTAGGTCAGTGTTGATACCTGGATTAGTGATTTGGTGATAGAGGTGTGGGAATAGGAGCCGGAAGGTTCTGGAGAGAGGTGAAACTCCTTCCATGCTCGAGGAGGCTCTCCTGAAGAGTTTTGGAGTCATGGGGAGAGAAGAGCAGTCCCTACACTACTGAAATTCACTCTACAAAACGTGGTCCAGCTCCAGGAAAAAGGGTTGGATCTGAAGTCCTGAGGAGTGTGTCTTGAAGCAGAACACTTCTGCAGACCTCAAGAGGCCTCTCACCGTTCTAATATCTCTGGGCACACAGATGTTCAAGAGTCATCTTGCATTGTTGTGGCAAAACAAAGTGCCTGCCCTGAGAGCTGGAGCTCGGGGACTGCCTGACTGGCAGGGAACGGGGTGAGGTTATGCTGAGTTTGTGGGAGCAGCCACAATGTCCAGCACAGGCTGCATGAGTTCTGAGCTGTGGGACACTTGTGTGCTGAGACTCAAATCCATGTGGTGATAGGAGCTTTGTCTACATTTTTTAGTTGCCTTAAAAGAGTGTTATCTGAGGACATGAAATGATAAAGCTGCTGCTGCTGGGATCAGTGGTAACCTGACAGTTCCTTTATTTTATTCCAGATACAGAGTTAACTTCTATCTCTGCAAACAGAAAGAAAGTGCATTAAAATGAGGGAAAGTTTAAGGGGAACAAGAACTTGAATAAGCAGCAGAATATCAAGAACACTTGGAAAAGCCTTTAGCTTGTGATGATGGTTAAGGGGAATGGTTCCCAAATGAATCAAATTGCAATGTTTCAGGGAGTTGCTGTAAGGAAATGGTCTCTTGAGCCTGTGCCTTCCTTCCTTCGCTCTATTTACACATCCAAGAGCTTCTTCCTGACTGCTTGCAGGGAACCAGCAGCTTGTTGGCCTTGGCACCCTGCTCACAGCCTGAACTTCAGGGTCACTCAGCTCTGTTTGCCTGGACTTTCAGTGCACCAGGAGGATACTTCTTGTTTGAGTATTTTGCTGAACTCCAAACCGTGGCTATTTAATGTGACTGCACAAATTTCAAAGGTCTGAATTCTCTGGTTTACTGTGTGTCTTCATTTTGGGGAATGCTCAGATGCAGCATTTCAGAAAGGAGTCAGGGACTGAAATGGAGGTAAATTTCTGCTGTCATAGGATTGTGCTGAAACAAAATTTCTGGGTGGTCATGAAGTTGGGAGTCAGCTGGAGGCAGATGACATCACTCATTAGTTCCTCTAGTTGTAAAGGGCCATCAGTTTTGAGAAGTGGAAACCAGGAACAAGCCCCCGTGGTGTGGTTTCTCGTGACTGCCAAAGCACTGAGTGGTGACTCGAGGCAAACTTGGTGAGTGTCCTTGACTGAGTCTGTTTTCCCTTTTTGCAGGGTTGGCGTGTTGGAGGACACCTTCACCTGTCTTGGTGTTTTGTGTGCCATTGTATTCTTTCCAATTGGGATTCTGTTCTGCCTTGCACTGAGGCAGAGAAGATGCCCTAACTGTGGGGCAGCTTTTGGCTGAGGGCTGAACGTGGACGTGCTTACAGAAGCTACAACTGTTAGCGTACTCTTTCTAATGTAAATGTCATGTACAATCATTTTATTTGCTTCAGACCTGTTTTGTAAAGTGTGAAGGAATTTAGTCTCTTGCATGTAATTTAAACTTAATCTTTTATGAGCATGTGCATTGCAAAACATGAAAACCTGACTTGTTTTCCATGTTTAGTGGCACCTGTTGAAAACTAAATAAAACTGCTTTTCCTTTTGCAATCCTCAACTTGTGGCTGGATTATTAAGTATATTGCTGACATGTCTGATACCATGTAGTCTGAAAGCAGAGTAGTAATCCTAGCTACAATGAAGGGTAAATATTTGCCAGAATCCTTATGATGAAAAACCATGATTTAATAATGTACCTGTTTAGGGCATCAGGTATTTGAGGGAAGTGTTGCAAGTGCTGTGTGTGCTACCACTATGCCACCAGCTCCTCTCTCCCACTGCAGGCACAAATAATAACACACAATCTGAGCCCTGTTTTAATTAGTGAGGGTTTTGCTTCATACAGGGGCTGGTGTTGGTTCACAGACAGCAGAACCCTCTGCCTGCAGCAGGAAGAGGCTGGGGCACTGCCAACCATGAGCTGCCCTGAGTAAAGGCTTTTGCATCTCAGATTGTGTAGTTCTGATACTGAATGATTGAAAGCTCAGACAGGCCAGGCTGACTTGCCTCTACTGTGCTTTAGGAGATGGGCTCAGGTGTAAGTTACCCCTCTGAAAAGCTGCTCTTTCAGGTGGGGATGGTGGATGTTTATGCAGGGCTCTCTGGCAAACTGTCCTCGGCCTTGAACTTGAAAGGCAGGGTGAGAGGAGCCAGCACATGCTCATATACTATTTTTTGATATTAAGTAACTGAAAGGCATTTCACATGACTTGAATTCACTGTTTATAGTAGTAGAAGTAGGCACCACTAAACGAATGAGCCAGGGGATGCTGCAGGCAACGTGTGCATGTGTAAAATAGAATAATTTAGAGTAAGGATTAATCACAGGCAGCAGTCACAACACAGACTTCATAGCAGGTGGGAAATACCCCTGAGCTGGGCAGTGATGAAGCACCCACTGCTGCTGCAGTCAGTTCCTAGCATGTCAGGCTCATTTCTGAGGTGATTATTACTGTAGGAAAAGGCTTTGGACAAGCTGGCTCCACTGGAATTGCCACATCTGAGCCTGAGGTAACAAACTGTTCAGCTCTGCTGTGGCTGGAGTTAAAAGCACAGTTTCACTGAACTCAGCTACTGCACTGTGGCCTTTGCTCAGCTTCTTAACAAAAAATTTTCAACTTAAAAGGAAAACAGCTTAGGCTAGGCTACAGTAATGGAGGAACTTCAACAGCAGCTTTTTATATTGGTATTTGAGAAAAAATCATGGCACTGCTTTGTTATAAGCTCTTATCAGACTAAAGTTTGACAACAGTTTTTAAAGACAAAATTATCATTGAAGAATGTTTTGACAGTAGAACATTAGACTGAAAGTGAGTTTCTGTTGACACTTGAAATTTGTGTGTGAACGTTAATCAAGGCATTACAAGATGTCTATTCTTAAGGGGATAAATATTTATTTATAACCTAAGGTATCTTTCTTACACAAAATAACATATAATCATTTATACAGGCAATTCTCTATTCTGAAGTAAGGCAGTTATTACATTGTTCTGTTTGGAAAAAAAAAAATCACTGTTATCTTCTTTAGTAGGTGGCATATGCAGACTTATATTCTAGAACTTACCATTGCAGCTTCCAAGTAATGGATGCCAGAGATTCTGTGAGCTATTACTTACACTGATTCACTAGAGTATCCAAACTATCTCCAGTATTTTCACAATTCCTACTACAAAAAAAGGCATACTGTAAAATCAAGCCCAAGTGCTCAAACACTAGCCCAAAGCAATTACCTCATTAGAAACTATAGGTTTAAAAACCATCAGAGCTCCATTCCAGTCTGTGTCTATTGTACAGTAATTACATTTAAATAACTGTTTTAGGACAAGTTGAGATGGAAGCTGTCATTGCTGGAGGAGGGTGTTGAGAAGGAGGAACACACGTGTCTGGCCCGTGTGCTCATCGGATAATCGGTGCTGATCTGTCATTTGTCACCGTGGGTCTGAGTTTCACCGTTGCAAAGGGGTTTTCTCCACTGAAAAGAAATGCATGGAGTTACTTTGAAGGCTTTCTGCAATCCAGCCCCAAATTTAGTCATTCAGGTCCTTCATCCAAGCTGTCATCAAACAGTAAGTTATGGTTCTGAGACTTGGATTCCTGGTTTAACTTGAATTTTTAAAATGAGGTTACATGTGAAGAATCACTTTTCACTGAGCCAAAGTTTGGGAAGTTAATGCCCAGTTACATCTGGACTCTTTTAAATAGCTCCCAATCTTCAAAGATTTTTGCTTTTAACCCTCAAAGTCAGTTAAACCTTTCTTTAAGTCCTGCTGCCTCTCAGACTACTGGAGAAATGTGTTTCTGAGAAGGGCTGTGAATTGTACTGCTCTTGATGCCACTCTTGAGGAAAGTGCAACTGATTTTAGCCATACTGTTCTAGCAGTGCCTGGGAAAGGTCACAGAGAAATTAATGATAAACAGCCTTATTTCCCCTTGTAATCAATAAGAGAATATAAGTCAATTTAAAACCACAACAAAATTAGTGTAAAAGTATTTACCTTAGAAAAGGTGGTTTTATAATGCCATTCATGTCAGGTTTCTGTAGGAAAAAAAAAGATATTTACATGAAATTTTAGAAATGTTCTACAGGTGACCTCACTGTCCTGCTAGGGGAAGGAGACCCTGTCATTAACCTGTATGGCCAGTTTGGTTTTAATACTTCCAATTTCAGTGCTGAACCAAAGCCTGTCAGGCTTTCATTCCAGGCTGTGTTTCAGGACCTCTTTCAGCAGGTTCTTAACTCATGCCTGGCTTGTGATTCCACTGAAATTGCTCAAGTACATCAGTTGGAAACAGACCTTAGCATTAGGCCTAATTAGCCCTTAAAATTAAGAAAAATGAAAAAAAAATTCTGAATTAAATCTTACTGAACACCAACCCTCCTCAAAGCTATTTCAACTACTAAGTCTTTTTTTTATAGTTGATACTGTTGTGCACAATACTGTCTTGTGTAGCACAGCATGAACAGTTTAAGTGGCAAGAACCATTCCTCATCTTTCCTTCTTGAAATCCTGAGCTATTTTTTCTGGGTATTCTGAAACAGAAATAAGATGCATTGAATCATTTCCTGCTTCTGCATAGTGAACAGACTGTTTTACAGGTCTGTAAATCCTCTGTGAGTGTACAAGCCAGCCCAGTATAATGTTGGGCTTATTTCCAAAGCCTATGGAGCTGTGGGGGCTGGGGACTTGCACGGAAGCAGGAAAGACAAGGAAGTTCTGCAAGAATGAAAATAAATAGTGACTTTGGAACAGAACCCTTGGTTGCAAGTGCAGCAGCTCTCCTCTACAGTTGTCCTAAGATGGGGTCACAGCAGCTGCTGTGAGTTAGGAGGTGCCTCAACAAAAGTGGTCATTGTTCTACACTCCAGAATTTCTAATTTATTTTAATCTTGCTTTCCCTGTGGAAATTTAGATTATCAAAAAAGATGTATTTGTTTTCCACTCTTAGGAGCTATCAGTTTCCATTCTGGCCCCCAAAGAGATTGTGCTGCTCTAATTAGAGCTCTGCCAACTGACTGATCTGCCATTCCTCTTGGGTTTCTGGTTCAACAGGAATGTTAGTCCACAAGCCTTGAATTTATTCCCAAACCCTGTGACCTAATGCCACAAACCAAAACAACCCCTAAGGTGACTGTTCTGAGAATGGAGTGGCCACAGCAGAACAGTGCAGGGATCCTGAGACCATTTCACACATGCCATAATTCTTTTAAGCTCTTTAGTCAGTCACCTGGTCCCAAGGGCTTTGAATAAACCACACTTGAAGGTTGATCCTGCAGGTCTCAACAGCAAGACTCAGGCTAAGGGAGCCACTGAATAAATTCTGACATTACACCATTACTAAAGCTCATGGCTTCTTCATTCAAAAATCAAACCCACAAATATGTCCAAATGTAGATGCTGGTCTTCAGAACCACTTTAGAAGTTCCCAGATAATTGTTTTGAAAGTAACTGAGCACAGATTTAGGTCATATTTCTTGATAATTATTTCCTGCAGCAGAAAAGCTTCATTCCTCACAGAAAACACTTTCCCAGAAACAAATCACTGCACAAACCACACATTTCCTACACCAAATGGTTCATTACTGAGAAATAAAACCAATTACTTGAATGTGGATTCAAATATATATATATATATATACTAATATTCAACTCTTCTGGCTCCCCAAAAAAAGTGCAAAATCTTTTCCATAGGAATATTGATATAGGAAAGAAAAAAGATGTCCTAAAACATGACTCACAGTAAGATCTCTAACTGTGGGGAGCTTCACAAACCTCCAGCAACAACTTTCATACTTTCTTTCACGCTTTTTATGTTTGTAAAGTGAGGTACCCTGTTCTTTTAAGAACTAGATACAAGTCTGTGATTAGATCACAAAAGTGACTGCTTTGAAAACACTCCATTCATTTAAGAAACAAAATTAATATAATTCTTTTCCTCCCATTTGTTAAAATTCTCTATATCTCCATACTTCTGAAATGTAGATAAATAGTTTAAAATGCACATGTTACTGTCAATTTATGTCATTTATGCCATGGCTGTCTTTGCCATGTTTTCTATTTTTTTCTAGAGTTCTAGACCGATAAATTTGAAGTTATATTTTGGTTATTATTAAGTGAATGCTTCTATTCTTACTTATTTTAAACACAGTTCCTTTTCTTTGCTTGCCAATATAGCAAAAAACCCCTGTAATGCCCAACACCTCTAGGTAAGAAATGCTGTTCAGGTACCCAACATCCTCAGAGTAGACTGAAATGGAACAGGAGAGGAGGTTTCTTTAAAGACAGCCATAAGTTCCTAATGCCTTTCCATTTCATAGAATGCCTTTATAAATTGCTTCCTTTGGACTCTTTCAACACTAATCAAGATGTGGTGTAAGAAGATTTCAGTTCCTGCTTTTAAAATTTCTTAGTTAATTTTATTTCCACAAATTTACAAAGGTCACTTCTATTTCTACTGTATGATTAATCAGATTACTTAGAAAAGGAGAAACATCTGTCAACAGGTGAACCCAAAATTTGTTTAGATGTTATATTGAGAGACAAAATATTTTAGTCATACCAATAAGTAAAAAAATACAAATTTTTATCAACTGGCAGCCAATTGTATGATTCTTTGAATCCTAAAGTTTCCCATGGCACTGACTAATGGAACTTTGCATCTTACTTTGGTACAGTGTCTCAAATTTTAGCAATGCTAACCTTATTTTATGTAGTTAGGGGTTTTTGCCCTCAAAATGTGATCTCTGCTTCAAGAGGCTTTTTGAAGAAAGTCTCGAAAACTTCACCCTTATATCAGCAAAATACTTACTTAAACAGGCAGCAAAAAAACCCCTAGTAATTGCCTAATTTGATTAGTCTTCATTTTGAATCAGTTGGAATGCTGGCTTAATAGCAGAAACAATAGCATTGTGTAGCATTATCTGTTAATTAAAAATGTATTTTCACTCAGCTGCAGCTTTGCTGAGCACAGCCAGGAGTCAGTGCAGCTCTCCCTGAGCGACAGCTGCAAACCCAGCTCTTGCTTTCCTGGGGCTCTTGAACACAGAGTTGATGCTGCTGCGAATCCCCCGTGCCCCACAGCTGTAACATCACCGGAGGTGATGGATTTGTGCTGATTTCTGGGAGAACTTCCTTTCAGGGCTAACAGATTCCGCTGCTGAGAAGTGTGGCTGTGCAGGGTGAGTCTGCTACTGCCATCAGAGCCCTGAGCAATTCTCCTCCCTTCCCTCGGCAGGGCTGAAGTGGCCCCTGGTGCTCCTTGGCAGGGCTGAGTGAGGGCGAGCGAGGCAGGAGGTGCCCGGGCCCTCTGGGAGCCCGGCAGGAGAAGGTTCGGCCTCCGGGCGGGCGGGCACTCACCGGGCCGGCCTGCTCCGCCCTGTCGGCGGCGGCTCTGCCGGCGGCGCCTTTGGCAGGCTCCGTCCGTCTGTCCGTCTGCGAAGCGCCCAGGTAGTCCGGCGGCGGCAGCACCACTTCCCCCTTCTCCACGAGGTTCACAGAGCTGACGCTTCGGATCGGTGCCGGGCTGCAAGACAGAACCCAGCAGAGGCCCTTCTCAGTCGCCTCAGAATCCAGCTCGCACTTCTCTTTAGCGCCAGCAGAGCACGGGAGTGCTTGAGCTGAAGTTCCTAATGGGGAACAGTGTCTGGGGCCAGTGGGACTCTGAGTTAAGGCTGTTCTAAAGCTCCTTCTTGCGTCTGTGTGTAACCATTAAAGCACATTAACATAACTAAGGCATTGTTCTACAGACTGTTAGAGAGTATTCACTGAACACGTTACTGAACCGAGCACAAAAAGGACTTTTAAAATAAATGTTAGTGAAGATCTGGGCATTTCTGCAAGTGCCCCCCAAAATGTTACCTTGGCACTGGGGCAAAGGCTTTTTCTTCTACTGATTCATCCAGTGGTCTGGTATATGATGATGGAAACCATCCTTTTCTGTAAAGGGAAAGGTCTTTTATATTATATAAAATTGGAAAGATCTTTCAAAATACAACAGTGGACAAAACGATAGACTCAGCAAACGGATTTAACTTTTGAAGAAACCAATTTCTGATGGTACCAAATTAGTGTGTAAAACTAAATATGTGCAGAGATGTTCCTTAGAGAGAGACTCCAAGTCCCAAGTCAGTGACAGCAAGTAAAAAAGGTGGAAAACCATTTACTAATGTCTGCTAACATCATCTGGTGAGACACATTTTTACTTCATGCACAAGGTGGGTAATACATTGATTATCTTACAGTCTGGTTGTGTCATGCTCCCCATAAAGCCAGCCATCCTTTTCCTCAGCCACCAGCAGGGTGATGATATCCCCCTGGGCAAAGCTGAGCAGTGTCTTGTTGCTTCCAGCAGTGTGTGGGAAGATTGTCTTCACTTTTTGCCTTTTTATTATATTTAGTCCCGTGGCAACAGAAGTGGAACGTGATAAACTGGCATCATCTGAATTCTCTGTCACAAAAAGGAAAAAATAAAACCCAAAAGAAAAATCAGACGCAGAGAAATAAATGCAATTAGTAATCTAAGATAAAAAAAACCAAAGGAAACCCCAAGTGCAAATCAAGATCTGAGACTTTGTACTAAGACACCTCTCACTGCCAATGTTTCTTATCACCATGAAGTTCTTCATTGCATCTGCCTTTATATGCACACACCCAGCATAATAAAGTGGAACCAACAGGCATAAAAAGTTCTGTAAGGTTTAACTGGCTACTTCTTTCCTCTTTTGGCATGAAAAGTACTAAACAATCACAGCTGTAAAAGGCCTTTGAAAATTTTCCCTTCTGAAAAAAGGAATTGTGTATAAAATCCAGCTTTCACTTCCCAATGTGCTTCAGCACTCAGCTTCAGCATCAAGGAGACTTGCAGATACTTGGCACTTTCTGGACACCAGATGTTTATCAGAAAAAAATAAAACTGCATGTTATTTGACTAGTACAATTTATTGCAAATGTATTTTTAAGGAAGAAATGCTGGAATTTCTATCATGCATTGAAGAGTTCTGCATTTCTTACGCTGTGATCTACATCTAGTTCTTTCCTGTATCATAGAAACGTAAAATAAAATTCAATATATTAGACACTTGGGATCTTATCAGGATTTTAAATCTCAGGAAAAGAACTACAAGACTCTGTGCTTTTTGTCCCATGTGCATTCCTCCCTTACTGCTACGTGCCCTTAAAGTAAACCAGAGTGAGACTGTTGGAGTGTTTGTGTGCCCTGAAACACTCAGATGTGTCCTGTTCAAAATTATGGAATGCCTTCTGCTGATAGCATTGGGAGCCTTGAGAGCAGTTAAGTTGGGTTAATCAGTGACATACAGAAAGTGGTTAAAATAGAAACTACCTGTCCTGACCTGCATTTTACTGCAAACAATTCTCTTGTAACACATCTCTCTCCTGTTAGGTGAATTACATAAATCCTTTGTAAAGACCATTTCCTACTCCTCTATACATCCTGAAATTCGCATCACTGTCGTAGTGGAGGAGCCCTGAGGTAATTTTGAACTCTGCAGGATGTCATTCACACTCACCCAGGTTGCAGTGCAGGGACACTCACCTGCTGAGTGATTCAGTTTTTCAGAAGGTGCTTTGGGAGCTGCTGCAGGATTGTTGAACATGTCCACGAGTGGGCTCGTGTACGCCCTGCCCGTGGGAGCTGGGGGCACTTTGGATGCATTGTCTTGGTGAGGATAAAAATCATTTCCAATCTGGAGTCACAAAAACAACAGTATCACACAATACTGAGGAGACAGCAATAACTTTTTTGCAAGATTAAATTCTAGAGAGCAATGCTTAAATATTCCTAAAGGATACATTTAAACATGACATAAAGCCCACATGGAATTGCTGATTGAAGGTTTGTAAGAGGCTTGATAAACACTTGCTAGTGGGAAGGCTACAATAGCCTTTTTTTCTGCAAATAGCATGATGATCTCCAGATTTTTCTTGTTTAGAAGTTTACTATAATCATTTAGAAATCAACAACTTATGATGACACAACGTATGAACCAGCAGCAAGGAGAATTTCACCTGTACTCCAATAAGCTAATAATCACAAAGGGAAGAAGGGAAGAAAATAGAAAAAAATCATTTTTCTTAAGTTTACATTGAACTACTGAGTATGTGATTACTATTACTTACAGACACCAATGTAGGAAATGGACTGGTTGGAACAGAAGTAGCCCTGAGGCTCAGCTCTGCAGGAGATGCCCAGCTGAGAACTGAGCCTTGTTTGGACCTGTGCTTCTCCCTTCTCTACTGTGTATTTTCCCCATAGCAGAGCTTCAGTTTAATCCTTTTGGTTCCAAGCCCAATCCCAGAATATTCCAGCTGAGATACACTATGGACTCCATCCCAAAGGCCCAGCAGAAGCTCACCAAGCCACTCCACCCCCAGAGGAGCGACGTACCAGGGTGTTCCTCTTCACCATCGGTGAGGGCTGCGGCGTTCCCGAAACCGGGGTGGAACCAGGGGTCCTGATTTCATCTATCATCATCCTCACTTTTTCAGGCACTTTGGTGGCATCACTGCAGATTTCCTCCCAGCCAGGCAGCTTGGATTTTAGGAAGTCTGCACACTGCATCCAAGGTAAAAGGTGCTTTATCATAAAACTGCACAAACCTACTGGTTAACTTTCATTATACCAAAGTGTTTACACCAGCAAAATGGAAGTATTTTCTAAGATTCTCCTAAGGAATGCCTCTTTGAAACAAATAAGATGTTGTAAAAACTGGCTCTCTTTTGCAGATACTGGAAGTACCTGATCAGTCCGTGTGTTTTTTCTTAATACATGGTTTAAAGAAAATTCACAGTAACCCTTGATTGTTGCTGCAATACATTTCATAGGATAGGGTATTGTAAACATTTTCTATGAACTGGGAACAACAATTGTCTGGCACGTCAGTTCTTAGCTATTTCAGGCAGTCTGGTCTACGAGCTGCAGGAAATACTCAACATATCCTGTGTGCCTGGATTTCAGGAGTTCCATTTCTGTTCACGCTCACACCACTGACCTGAACGTGGTAGAAGTGCATGTGCTGGGTGAAGCTGCAGTGCTTGTCAACCAGAAAACAGAACCTTCTTTTCTCTTCAAGGAGAGCTTCTCTGCAGCCTTCTGCAATGAACCTCTGAATATCACTTTGTCGAGAGCTCACGGTTTCCAAATACTGAGGGAAAAAGGGAAAGAAAGAATCACATAGAGCCTCTGAGGTTTATTTGATGCTATATCCAATTAGTTAAGTAAACTCCAAAAGCCTTAGAAAAAGCTTTTGGAAAGGCAGGGTGGGATAGGGTGGCTCTACTTCAAAGTTCCTTTCTTTTCTGCACAGATCTGACTTCCCTGATCTCATCAGGTAAATGTATATTGTCCCTACAGGCAATCAACAGCCTATTTAGGGGTTGTGAGGGGTGTGTGTGTGTGTTCAAATTAGACTAATGACCTTTGTCTGCTCCACTGCAGCTGCATTTATCCACACAAAGCTGTGATGAATCTCTGCTTCATTTAGGGGGGGGAATGAGTTACTAAAAAGACTAAACTATATTTATCTGAGATTACAAGGATTCATGGCTAAACTGTGATTAAATGCTAATCCTTGAACTCAGACCCAGAACCTTAAAAAAACCCTCAACTGTTATGAATGCAGGTTAAAAAACAGACATTCAGAAATAGGAGCTACTGTTACCTACACTTACTGTACTGTGTTATACACAAAGGTTTATTTGAAAATTAAACCAGAAAGATATGGAGAAAAAATACATAAGCTAGCATGAAGTGTCATGCAAATAAAAATATCAATGGCAAGTATTTTCAGAGAGACTACATGACAATGAGAATCTGATGTACTAATTTTAAACCAGTTTCTCTTCAGTGTCTTGCCATTTCGGATTTCACCTCAAGATGGCAATCCTGGATTAAGGGCAGTAGGAAAGGCACCAACACAAGTTGGCACTGCCTGCTGAGGGAAACTACTCTATAGCAAATTACTACTGGATTAGTGTAGTTTAGCTGGCTCCCTGTGTAAAGCTCTGCATAAAGGTGTAGTTACAGAGGTACTTTAGGAAAAATCAATTATTGTTCAAGGGATGAGCTCTGGGAACCAGAGCAGAAGTCTCTGAATATGCACAGTGGAGCAGTGAGAGCTCAGTTGCAGCTGCAGTGCAAACTCCAGGAGTGCCTTTCATACAAACCAGCTGTGAGGAACCATTAACATTTTCTGTAGACCAGTTCTTATAAACAGAAAGAAACAAGTAAGAGACAATGCACTGACCTCCATTTCTTTATGCTCGTACTTCGTTACATTTCGTGCTCCTTGGCTTTTCCTTCTGATTTTTTTCAGCTCAGCCTGAGACTTCTCTAAAGAATCCAGTTTGCTTCTGTGCTCAGTTTGGTACCTTTTTAAAGTTGCCTGCAATCAAAGCATTTACAACAGCTCACAATGCACTCAGCCATGTAGCTGGGTAAGGGACTAAAAAGCATTTCTGTGATCTCTGAGATGTCTCTCACACACCCCACACAAGTTCAGCGTTTGCTGTAGTTTTAAGGAGTTATGAAGTCACACACAGGTTCCCTTTTTAACTTAAATAAAGCATGAAAATCTTGGCCATTTTTATATATCTAAAGTTCATATCAATTAATTAAATCTTGGGAAATAACATCTAAAAAAATTCTTTGACTAGGAATAGACAAATAAAATAGGAATTTTAGAATTGAATGTACTTACAGTCATATATTTTACATCCAGGTCTGTTTTCTTCTCCAGTTCAGATATAATTTCTTTATGAAATTTTTTGAACTTGCGAAACAAATGAATTAAGAGTTATTAAAAATTGGCAAAAGTCATTTATAACTTCACAAGCAAAATTAATTAGAAGAAATCATTCAACTTACACTCTCCTCTAGACTGTCATTAAGTTTCTTGTGTGTTCTTGAGATTTCTACCAGAACTTGGCCTGTTGATAAAAATACAACCATATTGGTTTCTTTCTTAGACTTCTGAAGTTAGTTGACAAGGAGAAGTAATAAAATACATTTAACTGATATACTCATTAATGGTTATATTTAAGAGGGGCGGGACATTTCTTGCTGTTGCTCATTACAGCAGCTGAAATAAATAATTCACTCTGGCCAAAGACAAACGAAGTAGTTCATAAGTGATAGAAGAATAACTAATCATGCATTGTTATGCAAAAGTGACGTGGTGTGCCAGACAAAATAAATACTTCCTTCTCTCCAGAACAGCTCCTGTTGGTTTAGTAACAGCCTCTTTTTGTGCCAAGTCAGAGAGTAGCACACAAGTTACTACCCAAATAGCTGCTATATCCATTTCTTAGTCTGAAAATTAAATTTCAATGTTTTTTAAGTTACTGCACCTTCAGAGTCAACAAAGCAACCTTTCAATTCCCCTGCAGCACACCTGCTAAAACAGACCTGATCCACGCATGAATTCCCACCTGTGCAGCACTAACCAAGGGCCAAGGCAAAGCAGATCCCTCAGCATCCTCCCCACAGCCCCTGAATGTTCCATTCTGCTCTGCTGTCTTCCAGCACAACCTTACAGAGCTCACCCTGACCCGTGAGCAGCTCGAAGCTGAACTGTTCCATTTTGCTTTAGGAGGATACAGAGGAAACCTCCCTCAGTCTCTTGGGTGTGGCTGTATGTGCAAAGCAGTGCAAAGTGCCCTGCCTGCAGCCAGCCACATCACCCTGCCTGCTGCTCGAGGCCACACCAGCCCCACTCCCTTCCGTGCCCTGGCACGGTGAGTGCCAGCCCTGTCTGGGAGATGGCACACCCTGCTGAGGGGAGCAGCTGGCAGGGCCCACTGAGATTCCACACAAATCTGAGCAGCCACTGTTACCAGCTCCGGGCCGGGCGCCGCTACCCAGGCTGGAGGTGTGGGGACCGCGAGCACATCCACAAACTGGGTTGCATGGGGAAGCCTTGACTAGAGATGTGTTTTCCTGGTACTCCACTTGCACAGCAGGACTGGCAGGTTCAGTCTGACAGCAGCTCCCTGGCACACCTCCTCCAGGGATCCTTGTGTCCCTCAGTCAACCTTGCAGCTGTGCCACCTGTATTTGCCACAGGTACCTGCGGTTGTGCAGGGCTGCAGTGACCACACTTCTGTAATTCCTGCACTCACTGGCAATCACTGCATGGGACTCTGTGTCCCTCTTATTTGCCATCTTATGCAATTCTAGTTTCCTTTTCTTGAGTTAAGAAAGAAAGGATGCATTAAGAGCTGTTTTCTACCCTCCATTTTCTTTGAGAACCCCTCAGCAAAGACTTATCCCATAATGCTTCAGATCGTTCAGCTGCTCAGAAAAGCTCCCCAAAAATGCTGATAATTAAAACATTTGGCTCAATAAATGAATGACAGAACTCTTCCTGAGAACCTTCTCCTCTTTCTCATCTGCACAGACATCCAAGCCTGTCTCCCCCTGGTGCAGGTTGGTGACTTGGTGACCTTCTCACATGGGAGAAGCATTCCCATAGTGCCTGGCCTGGTGTCACCACCTTCGTCCCTCCTGATTTGTCATCCTCCAGTTACATCATCTCAAAATCCTGGTTTCTCTGAAGTGAGAGCCACCTCTCCTGTGAAGCAGAATGACACAGCAGATCTTCAACTAAATCTTATGAGAGTGGGTCTGCATTGTTGTTTATGGGGAAGCATCAGGTGGCACAGGAACAAACACACTTGTCTGTCTTGGCTTTTCAGGAATCTGTGCCCCAGTGCCCACCCCAACCTCTCTTTGCACAGCAGACTGCAGGACACTTAGAGGAAACAATCACTATACAAGGAGAACAGGCAAACCCCTGACTAGCAAGAAAAGGAATTCAGTCACAGAGACAGAGGAGTGCCTTATTTAAAAAAAAAAAAATAAAAATATATATATATAGTTTTTCTGAGTTCTGTACAGCCCACAGAGTGCTGAGCTTTTTTTGCTCATATATAAAGTTGCTAGTGACTACAGCAATATAAATACTATGAGAAGTGAGAGGTGCTATAGTAATTAGTTGGTCATGTGCAATAGAAAAGTAAATACAATTAGTTACACAAACACTTGAAGTAACGGAGGTGAGCAGTGTTATTTTAAGGCTCCAGAAGTGAATGCGCTTTAGTTCCTACTGTTTCTGTTTCACCAACTCAGAAAGATACATTTTAGGCTGTAATGGGCTTTTAAAGGTAGAAGAGTTTTGTGAATATTTATCTAGATATTAAAAAGGAAAACGTTGACAAAAGAAAGCAGGAAAAAACATCAAGAAATACAAATAAAATTACAAAGTTGGTTTGGAAAGTCACAGAAATTTAAAAAAAAAAAAAAATTACCCTTACAGATTTCTGTGCTCTTAAAACGAAAGCAGAGATTTTTTCCTGTCCCTACCCCTCCGAGCAGAGCCAAGGCAGAGCGCTGAGCTAATCCCTGGCAGCGCGGCCGCAGGGCTGTCTGTCTGTCCGGCGTTCCGAGGGCCGACAGACACACCACAAGGCCGGGCATTGAGTCGGCCGCAGGGCTGTCTGTCTGTCTGTCCGGCGTTCCGAGGGCCCACAGACACACCACAAGGCCGGGCATTGAGTCGGCCGCAGGGCTGTCTGTCTGTCCGGCGTTCCGAGGGCCCACAGACACACCACAAGGCCGGGCATTGAGTCGGCCGCAGGGCTGTCTGTCTGTCTGTCCGGCGTTCCGAGGGCCGACAGACACCACAAGGCCGGGCATTGAGTCGGCCGCGTCCCTCCCTCGCTGCCACAGAACCCCCATTCACCTGCGGCCGAGCGGAAACCCTGAGGGGAACCGAGCCCGCTCGGTTCTTCCCATTCCCGTCCCGCTCCTGCCGCCTGCCAGCCCCGCCGAGCGCCCGCTCGCATGGAAACGGGTTTTTTCAGCTCTGGTACAAAAAAACCACTGCCAAAACATGTCCTGAAGAGAACTCTGAAAGCTACGCTCCCTTCTAGAGGGTTTGTGCTGGGCTATTTTACGAGTTTATTTGAGAGTGTTCCGGAACACTTTTAAATGGTGTGTTTAGGTGTCTCTGCCCTAATTGTGTTTTCTTTTGCTCTCAACCAGAGACTCCCTGTACTGTGAATCAGGCAAAAGTAATATTTATACTTAATATGTGTATATATATATTTACTTTATACTGGGGTCTCCTCCCTGCCACCACAGACTCACCCATTTCATTTCCCCTTTCAAAATGTTGATCCAAAACATGAAAAGAACCCATCCATAGCAACCACGTTCTGATCAATTAAGATTTAAATTATAGATCAGATTCTGCGTTTTGAATAAACAGAAAGCAGTTTTGCAATGAACATATATCATGTTTCTTTATTGCCAGTTTAAGATAATGGGTTAGTCACATTTAGATGGTGTTCTCCTGAATTAATTTATATAGGGAGACAAGTTTTTGTAGAAGACTAATCCAGGAAAGACAAAACAACCCTTAGCCTACACTGAACTGTGTCCAAGTAGTATGGAAATGGAACAACTTCAATGTAATATTTGAGTTTTAATCACCATGGTGAATTACAGAATAGCTCTAAGAAAGACAGTGGATTACTCTGGATTAATAGCAGCATAACCTAAGGCCAGGCTCTTGCAAAAAGCACAGAAAACTACTTAAGGTGAAGACAAACGTGTATTTTTCACATCAATTAAAATATTCTGCTTTATATGAAAGCTGCTCATGATTAGATTTTATATATGGGAGCTCATAATATCTGATAACCAAATATTAACCCTGTTATCATTTATTGGCAACCCCCAAACCTATCAAACATAACAACATGACCAGAGCACATGAAAACAGGCCACTTAAACCCAATTTGTGGCAGCCATCCTGTAAACTTGAACCAGTTTTAGGCATCATGTTATGCAATGAATTAATAAACCCAAAACAATGGTCTTGATGATAATCATAACTATTAAAATACTTGTCTTTCAATGATACTTCTTCTCTGCTTTCCATCTCTCCACACCCTGAACATGAAATCTTTGTGACTGAATAAAGTAGGTGTACATTAAACATTCCCACTTTGTTTTAGAAAACAAAAAAGTACTTTTAGATGTTCACAGATGCTTGTTCTGGTATTTTGCTATTACCTTAGAGGTGCACTGTAGGGAAGGGAAACAACAATCTCTTTCAGAAAAGGATTTTGGGGGAACATCTCAAATATCTTAAATTACTTAAAAATTAAACAAAGGTTTCTTATATACAGTTCTTGAAACCATGTGTCATAATAGAGCTATAATCTGATACAGGACCATGAATAGTAATGGTTCCATGGTAAATTTATTTCAGTTCAAATAGGTTCAGTGCACACATAGAAAAATCTTTTAAGCTGAAAGTTAGTAGTTTGTGGAATATTTTTAGGCTTAACTAAGGCTGCTGATTGTATCTATATTTTCTATTGAGAAAGTAATACAGGCTAGAATTCCATTAATGATGTTGGGTTTGTTACAAAACAAAAAACCAAAATCATGAGTCCAAAGGGTGCCACGGTCATTTCTCCATATCCAGCACCCCCTGAGCAAAAAGACATCCTTGAAAGGCTGCCTTGCCAGGAGATGGAGATCAAGGAAAGCAATTTTCATCAGAAATCCTCATTGTAAGGCCAGAACTTCTGCAGAAGTTACACTTCAACCTCACTGTTTGCACTGGCTGATTGTTCAGGTTATTTACCTTTTCACCTTGTGTTGACTGTTCTTGTGAAGTCTAGAGGAATTTGTTCAAGTTAGAAACAAAAATGGAACTCAATCAATAGAGTTCTGCCATAGAAACAAGTATCAACAGCTACCTACAAAATTACTTAAACTTTTAAAGTACCAAATAGCTGCATTAGAATCAATAAAAATATTAATTACGTCAGCTTACTTGAAATATACTTCAATTTTGTTTTACTTAGAGGAGGTTGCTCTTGAAAAATTTCAAGTCTCTTAACATTGAGACTTTTTTAGATGTCTGGGAACAGGCAAAATCCTTAATTATATCACTCATTTACCTCCTGTTGTCCTGTTTTGTAGCCAGGGCAGGTCGATTAACTTTGTGTCTTAGAGATGAAGCCACATAATTATTTATATTAAATGAGAGAATGAAAGGCTGAGTCAAAGCTGCACATGGAGACAGCACAGTCCAAGTGTGTTATTAGATGCTATTGCTGGCAAGATGCTCTTTCCTCCAGGTCACCCTTTGCCCAGATAAAAAGGCATTTATGACATGGGAAAGTTAGAAACAAAGTCCTTTGAAAACAGTACCCCCCAGGAGGCAGTAAAATTGGGAGTTTCAAAGGAATACAGCATAACAAATAAATATGATTGAACAAAACATCTGCTAAGCTTCAAACATGTTAAATTTATCATTCTGTGATAGGAAGGATTTAACTGTGCAGCAGATGCTTTAAAGAAACCAAAAAGCTTTAAGGGAATTTAACATATGAAGGAAGAAGATCATGAAGAAGGAAAAAATAATGTGGAAGTTGCCCAGCTCTAACTGTACCTTCCCTCTGACACAATTTGTCCAGAATGCTTTAAGACACTCCCCCATCTGTAGAATTAACAGTAATTTGCACATAAATCAATGGGACTGGGTCAAGGCTGCCTTTCCTTACTGCTTGAGCGAACATGGAATAGGAAGTGAGGAGTAAATCTCCCTGTAATTCATTTTACAAAATGGCATTGACACATGACCATTCAGTGCCATTTTGTGAAGGTGACTGCAGAAGGTGAAGGGGAAGGAAAAAAAAAAAAGAATAAAGCCTGCAATCAAGAAAAGGGGAAGAGATTTTAATGTATAGTAAAGTATTTCAAGTCCAGTCTACATGCTAGATGTAGTGCCCTCAGGCAGCTAGAACCATAAATAAATAAATAAATAAATAAAATCTGTACATAAAATAAAAATAGAAGCAAGGAGAACTTTGCATTCTAAATGGCATTCGGAGATTAATTTTAAAATATGCAGAGTTCTCATTAAGGCTGTGAACAACAGAAATGTTTCTGCGATATAACAAGCAAATAAGTTAGTTAATTTAAAACAGATTAAGAGTTAAGGGAAATGAATAATTACTTTACAGTCTCATTGACACAGAAGAGATAAACAGTACTGCCAGACACCTAAGTCTGAGCAGTCTAAGCATCTTGCCTCCATGTCCAGACAAAAGCAGTAAGCAATAAATAGGATTGTGCAGGACACTGTTGCTAATTTTGTGAGTTGGGCCCTGATGGTGTCTGAACTGATGAACTCCCAGTGCTCCACTGCTCCTTCCCAGAGGACTTCACTGCTGTGTTCCTCATCTGGCTCCAGAGGGAAATTGTGTTCCAGCCCATGTTGACTTTTTAAGTGTCTTTGACCACAATCAAATTTTCATCTGATTCAAAGTGCAAAAAACCCAAACAACCCAACCCAACAAAAGCCTAAAACTTTTGTTTTTTATCCAGTCAAATTATTTCTTTCCAGCTATATCACAGCCAACACACTTGGCCAGGAGTCCACAGCTGCTTTACCCAGCACAGAGAATTTTCTAGGCACAAATTGCATCTGTTGGACCAAAGGGAGCTTTTGGATTTTACTTCTACAGCAAATGCTGTAGACTGAGTTCTGCCCTTCCCAAATATTAACTTTATTTTGCAGTGTACACATTGGTCTGTACATTTATACACCCCTACAAGTGCCTGTCTGTATCTCACTGACACAAACCTGGCAATCCTCCCTTGAACACTTCCCTGCCACGAGGTTACACATTGCTCTCAGCATGGGAAGTACAATCAAAGAATCCTCTTATTCAAAGATCCTTTCCCCATTTCATAATTAGACAAACAATGAAGGGATAGAGCACAGTTCACTTCTGTTCTAGTAGCCTAGCACCTCTTTATGATATCATTTCCTTTTGTAGCCCAGGATCAAAGCTATATATAGTCACCTTTTTCTTGTCCTAGAACTTCATTGATGATCATGTGAAATAGTTTAGGACCACATAACAAAGGACTTTCCCAGTACAAAAGACAGAATTTTAATTACTTCAACTAAAATGATTATTTTTCTTTAAAACGTTGGGATATTTATATATTAAGAGACAGAATACTCCTCAGCTCTTTATACCTTAGAAAGTCTGTTTATAAGCCATATTCAGTTAAACCCAAGGATCAAGTTGCTTTTAAAATATACTTTACCAAGACTAAAATTAACGCCAAATTCTTCCAGCTGGACACAGGTAGTTTCAGAAAGTACTACACAATTCACACCATGCTGTAAAGTGGGCAGTGAACTGCTAATCCCTCAGCTATTCCCACATAAGGCTAGACAAGAGTGAATACTTATGAGATTAACGAGACCATTACGATTTCCAGTTACTCTGAGTTTGTTCTTGGTGCAATGCTCCTATTTTCCTGTTTTAAATGGAATAAAAACATTAGCTCACGTTGTATTCTACAGAGGAATGTGACTTTGTTGCAGATTGAGCAAAGTTCAGTCTGCAGTTAGTTCTCCCATTTCTCCCAAGATGTTTTGATCTCTTAGTCAAAAAAAAATCAGAGATTAGAATTTTTTTAAACATCCTATATCATTGAACAGATGTTAATTAACATGAAATATTCAGCTTGTCTCACATGATTGGTAAGCACAGAAACGAAATTTTAATGTTAAAAAAAGGAAAGGAAAAGCCATGTAAATAATGCATGAAAAATTACAAACTTGTTTTTCCACCTGTTACTCCATTACTAATATAGATGAAGTCTGCTGCAGGCATTTTTGCTATTCTTTTTTTTTTTTACCCAAACATATAAACCCAAAATATATTAAGGTTTGTATGTCAGAGACTCATCTTTCATAGGGCCCTGGAAGCCCTGCAGACCACAGCTTTTCATACCTGAGCTGCAGTGGTGTGCAGTGACTCGTAATAGTCACACAAGTCAGGAGCAGAGAAAGTAAGTTACAATACAGCCACAAGCCTGAGCTTGCCTGGATGAAACCCTGCTGGTTTTAGGCAGGTTAGTTAAGGAAGATCATACAAGAGAGCCAATCTCTGTTTTACAGCAGGAATGGAACAAACAAATCATGCAAACCAGCAAAGACCGAAGTTTTTATGGGTTTCCAGGACCAGAGAGGGTAAATATTTAAGTCATCATTATAAATGTTACATGAAATGCAATAAAACACAAGGAATCACTGCAACTTTCATTACAGCATTTTGGAACTGCCACTGAGTTTCACAGTGTCCAAAAAAACCCCAAACCAAAAACCCCACACCCAAATTGAGTCAAAAGTTTTGATAAAAGTCTCTTTCTCAGAAGTCCAAGACAATTGGTTTTGGTTCCCTGCCCTGCCCTGTGGGACTGTTAGTGACATCTACTATGGGTACTGGAGTATTTTTTGGCTGAGAAATAATTCAGCAGGAAGAGCTGACTGTACAGACTAAATATAGTTAGACTTCCACTAAAGGATTTACAAGCTAGTTACAAATATGATGTTATTTTCTTCACAAAGTTGTCATTGACTTTCCATTTTTTCTCTCACTGAGAGCACAATAAGTACATTTTCTCAGCACAGGCTCTCAGGTTTATTTCAGCTGGGGCTGGTGGTGAGGAAAGGCTGAGATTGCTCAGCATCCTTAGCTTAGAGATGTGAGACAGAACAACCTCCTGCCCTGAAGGAGCCCCTGGTGATGGAGCTGTGTTTGGGTGGGCTCAGAACTGGGGGGAGCACACACCTGTGTGCACAGAGGGCCAGGAATGACCCAGGAAACCCTGCATGGACACACAGGTGAGGTGCAGGACATCCCTCCCAGGGCTCCCACTGCGAGATGGAGGATGCCTGTGAGGCTCCTGTGAAATTCAGGTGTTCCAGAACAGTGAGAGACTCTCTAAGGGTTCCCTTCACTGCTTTCTCAGGGCTTTGAGGAGCAGCAGGAGGATACCAAGCCTCACTGCTTGCAGGTGTTTTGAAGATGTGTTTCCCCTGGAGGTTTCTGTGCTGAAGCCCAGCCATGGCACACAAACAGGTGCTCTTAGAGCTGCCAGGACACCTGAGCTGGTGCCAACACCACCACATGCAGCAGACAAGCTCCCTGAGCCTACAGGAGTTATACCCCAGCTTACCCCTGACTACAAACAGGAGAATCAGCTTCAGCTTATGGGCTGCTGTAAGGCTGGGGCAGGTGGGGAATAAAATATTGGAACTGACTCAAAAATAGAACATATTATCTAACTTAACATGAAAAAATAGCTGGAAAAATATCTCTGAAATCCTATGAATATCTGTTTTCTTTCTTTTCTGTGGTGCTACTGCAGTTGTTACCAAAGGCCTTGTGTATTTTCCTATTCTGTTTCCTCCCATCAGCCATTTCTAGAACCAGAAAATTTGTAATTTATCTGGAAGTCTTCATAACAAAATTTACAATGATGTAATTGTATACAGAACAAATTTTTTTTGGTAGTTGTGTAAGAACAAACTGCAGTATCCATTTTTAGACACATCCTTTATGTTCAATAACAAACCCACTTCTTGTTCACTGTATTTTTTGAAAGTATAATTTCTGGTTTATATTCTATCAGGGAAATATTACAGAATTTGCACACAAGACTGGCTCATCTCCTTCCACCTTTCTTACAGCAGACTGGAGGTCTGTATAGCACCAGCCCAGAATGTTACTGTAAAACTGGAAGATACAAAACCTTATTCCTGTAAAAACCCACAAACACTTTATATTTCCCTTTCAAGACACCTCTCTGTGTAGATTTCTTTTACAGCACAGGAATGGAGTGGCTTCTTCCAATGAAATTCCATTACAAATACAGCAGAAGACTCTTTTAATTAATGCTCCATAGGCAAAGCTGGCCTGATTCTAACTCAAACTGCAGCCTCTGAGCTGGTTTCCCAGAAGTTCCCACCAGATGAGGTGCTAAAGGTTCTGCAGCTGCTGGCACACTTCACTTCCCTTCCTATCCACCACAATCTGCTCCAAAGGCAGCACAGGGATTCTCCAGGGATGCAGGAAGGTGGGCAGGATGACAGATGTCTCCTCCTCAGCTGAAAGGAGCCCGAGAAGGGAGAGTGCAGGGTGTCATCTTTCCAAGTGAAATAGGATTCCAGCTGACAGGGTCAATGTAGATGTGTTAAAGAAAGCCAACAGCTCTCCCCCTCCCTTTCTTTTTTTTAATGGAAGTAGAGCTGGCCACATTCATCCACATTCATCCTAAACCATGGACTTCTCTCTTTTTCTGCTTGGTTCTCTCACTAGTGAGAGTGACACAAGTGCTATATGCCAGAATTAACAATAGAGATCTATAGCTCTGAAAAGTACCCAGTCAATTTTGCTTACTAATCAGGAATAAAATAGACAGTTTTGAATGATACTCACAAGATACTATTTTTAAAAGAAAGTACTGCTTTACATTATGGTCTGATTAGAAATTTTTCAGCAAGTAGATATGTCCATTTTAGCAAAATTACAATTTTCCAATTGTGTTCCAAAATTTTTTCTTTATGAGTTGACCACTTAAAGTTCACAGTTTTTGATACAGAAATTCTCTCATTTCTGAAAATAAGGAGGAGTGAGAAGAGCCCACACAGGGTTTCTCTTAGTTGCAAAGCTGAAATAAAATGGCTATCACTAAAAAAAAAAAAAAANCATTACTGATTCTATTAGTACTAAATGCACATGATTATGAAATTGTTAATTGCTAGCTTGCTCTACAAAAAGCTAGAAAACAGTTACCAAAGGATCTGTGTGAAGCTGTTAGATGTTACTCAAGAACTGTAACTTACAAACTTGATAGAGATGCATAAGAAATGCCAACTCTTGGATAACTGCAGGTCTATTCACCAACCTTCAGTAATTCATTCTGACTGAAGGTTTATCAGCCTTGACTCTCAAACTAATATGCAGCTTCCCCAGTAGCTACAGACTGGATACCTGCACAGGAGTGTAAAGGCTCTCAAAGAAAGGACATATGGATATAGAGAACCCTGTTATTCATATCACAGAATTCCTGCAATCACTCTATTACCATGTAAAATAAAGTGGTATGGTACAAGATTTTGTATTTGACAAAGCATGACAAAGTTGTGGAGACCTTTAAAATTACACCACTTGATGGGCAAAAGTGTTTTGTGGACGTGTTCAAATCTGTCTTTTAACCTGAAGAACAGTCTGTTCTTTTGTGCTGGAGAGGAACATCCAGTTCAGGGCTCACCCTCTGTCAGGAAAGAATTCCACTTCCTCTGCTCACCATGACAGATTTTGGGGTTTTCTCCCTGCCTCTCTCTATCTTGTGACTGTCACAACAAAGAGCAATCTTTTACTTCAATACTTGCTCCTCTAGATCATTTGTAGTGGTTTTTTAACAAAAAAAAATTCTTCTGAGAGGAACCCAAATTTTCTCAAATTCTTACATTTTAGATTGCAGATGAGCATAAGATCTTGCATGCCTGTTTCCAATTAAGTTTTAACACAGTGCAACTGTAAAAAAACAAGCCTGTAAACCAGAGTAATCTTTAAATAATCAATCTTGGTTAGATTAGGGAAGAGACTTTTGTCTCCTCTGATTGTCCTATTAACACAGTGATCTTTGCAATTTAGTTCCATTGACCAAGACCATGCAATGTAATATTTTTCTTTCCTCTTCTATTTGGACAAGGAATTAATAGTTTACACTCCTTAGTTCTTGAGCAACAAGCTCTGGGTACAGACCCATAATGTAATTGTGGGTGACTGCTGTAGATACCGTTGCTACACAACAAACTAAGTGGGACTTTACACCCACAATATAAAATGAGATGTAGCTACAAAACCTGGCAGGTGCTGGAGAAGATAGTTGGGAAGATATGAGGAGCAGAATTCCATAGGCAATCAGGAAATAAATTCCTGATTCCTCGTGCAAGTGAAGGCTACAGAGACAGCTGGTGTTACTAGAGGAGATTTTATTTAAATTATAAGCACTAAAAATCAACATGACAGAGCCTCACAAGCCTTTGTGTTTTGGGCAAGACAAAAACAATTAGCAACACGTGAAAGTTACTATTTTAACACCGTGGTGAAGTGTCTATGTGAAATTGGTTTTAGTGCATTATTGAAACACAGCATTTTATTGTGCTGGTGTGGTATGCTGAAATTTGAATAGTATGAAATCTTAACATTTTTAAACATGCAGTTTCTTGTTTTCTACCTTTTCTTTCTAGAGGGATTTCCAAAAGGTGCCTAGAAAAAAATGCAAATTCTATATTGCAGAATAGCTTGAGCCACATGAATTCAGGTTCTGTTCTTTAAATGCTCAAGTCTGAGGGACTACAAGCTCAGAAATTTAGGGAAATATGAAATTAGAAAGAATGTTGACTCAATCAACTCATCCCTTATTCATAAGGATTGTGTTATGACTGCAGTACATTCTTCTACTTCCTCAATTTGCTTAAATTATTCTGTATTAAAATAATTCAGAGAGCTTCAACCAGACTTGAAAGATAGAGACACTTAGTACAAAAGCTCTGAATCAGCTGGAATATCCAGATTTCCTTTTCATTGCCATTTCCCTCTTTCTCTCCAATCTCATTCAACAGAAGAAAGCAGTTTCTGGCATTTTTACTTGATTTTTTCCCCCACTACTTCTCTGTCCTCTACATTCTACCCTCTCCTTCAA
The DNA here is from genome assembly GCA_013398075.1 of Notiomystis cincta. Lineage (NCBI taxonomy): Eukaryota > Metazoa > Chordata > Aves > Passeriformes > Notiomystidae > Notiomystis > Notiomystis cincta. The sequence continues at coordinate 114,616 of VZRX01009959.1, forward strand.
CACCTTCCACCTCTCTTCCATGTCTTCTTCCACCCTGCTGTGGGGCTGGTGTCCATTTGTCTGTCCCATTTCAGTGTCCCAAGTTCTGTGTTTCCTTATGGGGAGGAAGGACTGGCTGTGGGTTTGATAGAAATCTTTACATCCCACTGGCAGTGAACCTGCTCTGGGTCACCCAGCAGGTTTGGGTTTGAACCATGAAACCACCTCGAATTTGGCAGAGATAACTGAAGTATTATGCATGCTAGAGCTGCCAGTGGTCAATCACTCACTTGTCTTTTGGCAGGGCTAAAGGACCTCATGAATGAGACAACTGCACAGGGGCTGCAGAAACTCCCTGGAGTCACAGGGCCCTGGGATGGGCAAAGTTTGATCTGTCCTTACACACCTGTACTGCTCAGCACACACTGCAATATTATTGCAGCACAAAAGTGTACAGCAAATACTTTTCTTTTGAAGCAGATACTTTCAGAGACACCTGGGTGTATCTTGTTTCTTTGGTAAACAGTCCAATATTGTAGCCCAGCTTCACAACTTGGAAGACTTCTTAAAAATGCAAATGATCTGTCACAGACTCCCAACCACATTATCCTGCCTTTTCCAGCATCCATTGACTTTCCTTATCTCTAAATTAAGTATTCCATCAGAGAGTATGTTGGAAGAAATCCAGAGTTACTGTTTGCCTTAAGAAGAATAGATTTTTCTGCAGTAACAGCTAAAGCAGAAGGTGAACAGAAAGCAGGGAAGAAGGCCATGTTTTCTCAATATGGTATATCTTGAGAAAGATTTATAATTGCAGGATGGAATTCATAGTTAAACAAAAATATGTTTTCAATCACAATTCTGTATTGTCCCAAATAATAGGGGAAACCAGCTATTTTCAGAAGTCAGCAGAAGATTACCCAATAATAATAATATTTCCAAACAAGCAGACAATGTCCCACAGTGACAAGTCATAAATCAGTTGCTTCCATGCATCCAACCAACTGCTTGATTGCAAAAACTGTAATTGAGCGTTTTCTGCTATTTCATGAGACTCTGCACAGCCATTTCTTTTAGCTGTTGTTCTAAGCTGGACAGCAGCAGCTCTGCTTTCTGTAAACAGCCTGCAGAGCAAACAGAGGGAGCTGCTCGGGACTGTTTGCTCTGCCCTGTTTGCTGTTCCCAGCCCTTAACACTCACCCACAAGTGGTTTCAGAGCAAACCATGAAAATGCAGGCAGCCACACAGAAACCAGTGGCCACCTCTCAACAGGAGTCTGTCCCCTCCATTCTACTTCTACAGAGCTATGAAAAAAAACCTGCTGAACCCATCCTGTGTAATCAGCTGAATTAACAAAATATTGTGAGTTGCAGGAGGAGATGCAAGTTCCATCACTGGAAGGGTCCCACATTGCCCAGAATCAAAAGTTCAGAGGCAAGACACGACATCAAGCTATTTTTGTCAAAAAGCAAATGTTTCCTCTTTGCAGTTCTTCGTTTTGCAGTGACATGAGAATCTTTTGTCAGAAATATTACAAATACTTTGTACTCCTTTGTCCAGTGTTGCAATTACACTGCTCAACCTACAAAAGTGAACTTGTCAAGGTCAAGTGCTGCTGCTGCTCTTTCAAATATTCAGAAATTATTTTCAGGAGAGTACAGAACCTGAAGTGGATTGATATTAATGTAAAATTAATCTGTCTTTGAGTCTACAGTTTCTCTTTCAAAAGCTCAAGTAGAAAATAAATATAAATGTACCTGAGAACTTTTAGTGATACACTTGATCAAAAGTAGTGAAGTAAAACTGAACCCTTCACAATGACACTCAACCAGAAAATTGTTTTAGTTTAGAACTGCTGTTATACACTAGGACTGCTCATATCAATATTCGGCTGCAAAAGTATTTCAACCTTCACCTCTGCATTAAAAACCAAGATAAATATTTTTTGTATTTACTTTAGAATTATAGGAGCTTAAAAACCCATGCTTTTGAATGCATAGGCAAATATATATTCACAAAAGGAGGAGAAAAAAAAGGTGATTTTGTCAAAACATTGTGTCTTGAGAAATAATATGCCTTAAAGGCATCTAATCCCTTCCATCTGTGTTCTATAAGAGTAGAACATACTTTTACTGATCCTTATCTACTTCACATTTGCTCTGTGAACTACCAGCAGGAGAGGAAAAATAGTGTTTGTATTTTGAAGTAATTTTAAAAAATGAATTTTCACTTACCTAATTCTTTAGAAACTGGAGAATCTGCTGATATGTCCCCAATCTTTGCAAGGCTGTCATAATATGCTCTTCCAGCTACTACCATAACTGAGGGTGAATGAAAAAAACACAACTGTTAAAAAAATCAAAATATTCTCCATTTTTATTCATTTATGATCCTATGAAGTCTTGTCATCCAGAGCACAGAGAGGGGTATGGCAACAAGGAAATCCTTCTGTCAGAGAAAGTTACGAAAGTCCCTGTGCTCCCTGCTGATCTGGGAAACCAGGAAACAAAGACAGAATTCCAGAATATATTAATGAAGTTTCAGCCTGCTATTTGGCTCCAATTTCCAAGCACACCCAGGGGCAATTGGCATCTGGTGGGAAGGCTTAGCCATAAGCCATTGGTCAGGACACAGCAGAGCTCCTTGGGACAGAGAAAACTGTTGGCAAAAGCCCAAATTCAACCCCAAAGTTACTAAAAGTGCCGAGGTCTCTCGTGGTGAGCAGCCAGAGCGGGGACCTGGGGAATGTCCCCACGACACCAGGGACCTGCAGCAGCCCCAGTGGAGCCCCAGCACAGACCATCACTGCCCTCTGAAGCTGGCTGGAACCAAGAAGCTCTTGCTATACACCCCGAAGGTTTCAGCTATTGCCAGTTAATCATTTCCTGGTCAGGCTGACTTAAACAGCAGCACCAGTGTCGCGGGAACGAGCCCGGAAACGTCGGGGAGGCCACACATCTCCCACAGGGAACAGACCTACAGGGGCTGCCTTGCATCCCCAGGTCTAGAGCTGATCTGCACACCACAAAGACAAGGAGCAACAAGGACAAACTGGCAAGTTTTAATGTGAAAAATAACTTACTGAAGGTTCTTCGCCATAATTTCTTTGTAGCACTACATTCTTGACCTGAAGTGAAAGTCAAGCAGAGCCTCGCTGTTGACTTTAGAATACTTTATTTTTTTTTTTTCTGAGAGGAATCTAATTGCCAATTACAGGTCTGTATTTTATAGATTTTACTGGTAAGGTGACATCTTTAGTTACATAACAGCATATTCGCTGAGAAGCCTGAAAATTTTCCAAATCAAACAAAGATTCTCTTTGAGGCTCTGTTGCATTAGAAAGGGCATTTGTGCCTAAGCTCTGTCTCATAGGTGCTCTGTACTCAAGTTTTCTGAGCAGAATTATACTGGTGCCACTGATGGAGCAGTGTGCCACCTGTACAAGAGGGTTTCATGCCAGTCTAACTCTTCCTATCTGGGAAGATCACTCTTTCCTCCTAATACAAGCACTAAAAAAGGAAGGAAATGTGTGATTTTCCCTGTGTTAACCAAGCTAAATCAAGAACCCCTGTATAGTCCTGTTACCAGTACTATGGCTTATAAATTCTGCAGAAAGGGAGGGGGTTTTGACCTTTTGTCCTCAAAATGTAGAAAAATTACATTATAAACATGTCTGGAGTTCTTGTAAATTTTATGTTGCTTGTCAGCCTACTCTGACTTTTTCGGAAATCTACAAAGTGTTTGTTTAGCAACAGAGTATTTGCTCCTTGTTATAGATCTATTTACACCACTCAGAACTGATGGTGAAAAGATTACCAATTTATGAGAGTCCAAAGATGACTTTGCAACAGTTGTTGCAACACTGTAAATATTCATTTGAAATTAGGCATTCATGCTAGATATGCCTTATCAGCCAGGCTTAAAGGAGAATGTAACAAAAGGCAAAATGTAACATCAGCAGCGAAGTGTGTGAAAAGCAGAACCCTCAGAAACGACACAGAGATATTTCAAATGAATATGGAAACACCTGGTATTACCTGTAATTCCTAAGGTCAGGTACTAGGCAACCACATGTTAATCCATCAAGTTAGGCACTACCACAAATAAGTGAACATTTCCCTATTTTCATCTCCAGCAGGCTTTGGCTTTATCTTTTTCTCAAGCCAGGTCTAAAATTTGCATGAAGAGCTATTTCAGTGTGTGTTTGGCTCTGCACTGCTTCTGCAGGATCCCCTTTCTCAGAGGGCTGCACTACACAGAGAGGAGAGAGGTGCCATAGGCTGGAGTGAGGCAAAATTAGAGAGATTTTACATGGCTTTCATATGGTATCAGGCAGTTTGACAGGTCTGCATGGTGAGATGGAGCAGGCTCTGCCAGGTCCCACAGCTCTGGAGGCTGCAGCCCAGTCCTGGAACCCTCCCTGAACTGTTTCTGGGAAGTCAGTAATGGAAGCAGGCAATTATATTCTAGAAAGTTGGAGAAACTGGGTCCTTAGATTCAAATTCATTCTGATTTTGACTCAATGAAAAAGATACCATCAGGATTAGTATGGACAACAACAAACCAATCCACTCCTGCAACTTGTACTAATTCATTTTGTTCTGTACACAGGGTTACTTAAGTAGTGGAGCAGGAACAGATCTAAGAATATGAAATATCTCTGGAAGATGTTTTCAGAGAGAGAGAAAAAAATAACACCTAATTTACATAACTTTGTTTTTTTCACTTATTATTCCAGTGTGGGTTACTTAAACCCTCTTTCAGTTTGTTTTGCAGGAGCTCTGTGCCTAAGTGTTTGTGATGCAACTTCTCCAGGACAGTGGAAAAAACCCAAAAGACTGGAGAGAAGGTACATATATTTGTATATTTGTACTTGTTAGGTGGGGTTTTTTTCCTCTTAATTAAACACATCCAAAGTTCAACTTGGGAATTAAGCCCTCATATCCAATATGTATATTTAAATGAGAATTAAACATTCTTTCTAAATGCAGCACCTAGGAAACTTACCATTAACAGCTTTTTCATAATTCTTCCCCAGATTTATCAAATTCCTCAGCCCGGGATTGAACTGTTCCATAACATTCTAGTGAAAGAAAACAAAATTTGTGTTATAACCAAGGCAATTCCACAGTGGGTGTAAGTGTTAATCTCAGTGTCACTCAGGCCTAGCTTAAAGTTTCACATGTACAGCATCCAACTGAGGAGTCCATGGATGGATGGAAATCGGAAGATTTGAGTGACACAGGAAAACAAAGGATGGAAGGGAGAAAAACTGAGCATTTAAGATCAACAAATGGGAAAAAAAAAAGTTAAATGATTGCCACAGGGGGAAAAAGGAGTCTGGCTGTTTATAATACAAAAGGATGTCAAATGTGTGATCAAAGTTTGTACAAGACCATCTTTTATGGTAGGTGATGTTGGAATGAGAGACAAACCATTATCCACGAATTGCTTTATAAATTCAGACAACAACTTTCTGACAAGGGTTCAAGATTTGAGTTCTAAATGTAAAAAAATGCTAGAAAAGAAGAGAAAAAAATTTCTCTGGTTGATATTCTTCATGTTTTCTGTTACAGATGCATTTAGGGAAAATAATTATTTGGGATTTTTTGCTGTGTTTTTGTTTGTTTGAAAATTGTGCAAAGCCATGATTCTTTCAGAAAGAAAATGAAATTGATGACCTCATTTAAATAGAAGGGGAAAAAAAAAATCCACTGCAGCTGCTTTTGCTGTTAAATACAATTAGTGGCTGAAACAACCAGAATCTGAAATCCAGCAGCTCCAGGCAGGACTGCTCTCATCCCCAGCAAATTCTGCAACCTGCAGATTCTAGACCTCCTTTCCCCAGAATCTTCCTAACAGAACTGTAGGTATGACACTACTCTGTGAAATTATATTGTCATGAAAAGAAGATCATGAGGTACCTGTAGACACCATTCTGTTATTCTTACTACTTTTATGGCAATACTTTTATGACACAATTCACTGCTGGTCCCACAGCAGAGCTGTCAAGTTCAAGGAATTCAAATCAGATGCTTTCTATTTACAGGAAATACAAGACTCAAGACAAGTGAAATACTATCAAGCTTTTGTCTGCTGTACTACTAACAGAATGAAAATATTTGTGTTTAGTACACAGGTGGACCTAAAAAGAACAGCAATACTGTCACATTTGTCTGATTTTCAGGCAAGGTCATGCAGACAGAATTTTATTATTTTTCACAGACAGCACTATGCCTGAATTCTGCTGAACATAAAAAGTGAAAGATTAATTCCAACAATACTTTAACAGTCATATTGAGTAAAAATATAGATATTTTAAAAATACATACAACTATTAGATTCCAATACTAGTACAGTATAAATTACATCAAAAGCAGCCACAGAACAACAATACCTGGCCTCACTGCCTTTGTGTACAAATTAAATCCAACTGGGATTGTTTTCTGGTCTGTCCCATTAAACTCTCACCCACCCAAATGCAATCACTGCAAACAAACCAGCTATTGTCCCCAGGCCCTTGATTTGTGTTAACTCACAAACCACATCCAGAAATCATTTGGGAAAGCGTGTTTCAGGTTGGGCCAACAATGCCAAGGGCTATTCTAACAACTTAACAGGATGGATATTCAGGCTCTGCTGTCTGGGAACATCCCTCCTCCTGCCCCAGCTCTTGAATTTCTCAGTGCTGCTGCTGTGCCTGTTGCTCTCCTCGTTGCTGAGGCACCCTGACTGTGAGACACTTGTTCCAAGGAGCAAGTTGTTTCTTCCTATTCCAATGTTTTGCCATTTCTTCCCAGCTGTGTACTAAAGATGATCTCTGTTGACTTACATGGAGTCAGTGAATCACAAGGAAAAAAAAACCCCATGAATCAGGGGATTGTTTTAGGATAAAGAGTCCTGTATTTTCAAGGACATGGGGGAAAAAAAGATGTATCATGATGGTGTGCATCCATGGCAGGTAAGAATCCCAATGCCACCTTGAATTGCCACTGTATACTGAAAGTAATCTTGAAAGATTCTGCCTATGCTAATCTTGTTCCTCACAATAAAAAATTACACAGTAAAACCCTTTATTGCCACCTAACCCAAAATTCTAAAAATAATATAACTATTGGCCTTGAAGTCCTGATTTTTGGAATGACTTAAGCATTCAGGGGTAAAGATTCCAGTTTTCCTGACATCTTCTAATTCAGATTTCAAACAAAACCCAGCCATTGCACCTGTGTCAGTTGTTTTCATTCAGGAGGAAGTGAACAAACCCCAATAAAATTACTATAAACAGCTCTCCTCTCTGAAGCCAGCCCCCACAGCTCTTGTTTTTCACTAGACCTCTTGATCCATAGCAGGAATTGGTGTGCAGCAGACACAGACCCTGCTCTGGAGAGGCAGCAGCTCCATGGGAACATCAGGAACTTGGGGGAAGAGCTCCAGGACATCACATCTGCTCAAGGTCCACAGAAAACCACTGGGAAGGTGAAGAAACAACTTAGAGCCAGAGCCTGCAGCAGCTGGAAGGATCACAAGTAATGGATCTTTTCTCCATCAGCCTCTGGAAGTGTTTCAGGCTGTGCACTGCCACAGTGGCTGATTGTTAGCAGGACCAGTCCTGGACGGGAACGCCCGAGAAACGGCGAAAACCTCTGCGATGGAAATTCCCCCCTGGAGTCTGCTTGGTTTAACTCAGTTTGGTTTATGGGCACCAGCTGATCCTCACAGCACGGGGAGAGGCTCATCTCAATCAGGGGTTTGTGGTCAATAGAAAAACTTAACTCTCCCTGACCCCCCCTGCCACGTCTCCAAGATGACCTGATGAAATAATTCTCAGATTATTTCCCTTTTGCACATTAGGAAAAAAGCATCATATGTGATCTTTTTCCTTTCTGCCAGAGACTAGATTCTCAAAGCAAACAAAAAACCTGGCCATGCTTCCAGTGGTCTTTCTATACAGTTAACCACAGGTAACCACTGGCTGTCTTTGAAGTACTGTCCAGAAAGAATTATCCAGGGCATTTTAGCAAAACTGGAAACTGTAACAGGCAACTCCCTCTTCAGAATGAGCTACAGATTTGATATTGCCAAGATATTTCAGATCAATTAAAGTTATCATAGTATTTTATTCAGCTTCAGAAGTTATGGGGACAAGAGCAACTCAAATCAATTTGCACAGCTACTTTTTCTTAACATGTCTTAGAGTTTTATAGCTTCTCTTACTTCTTAGTCCAAGGAAAAGGTCACAAAAATGAGTGGGACTGAACAACAGTGCAAAATTTCAAGTCATACAAAAAAGCCAGATCTCAGAACTTCTCAAAAAGCAGGACAGAGAAACAAAGAAAAATTTTATCAGGAGAACTATTAATTTTAAATTGTCAGAAGTCTCAGAAAATAACAGTATTTTTATCTGCCTTGGTGTACAAAGGACGTGGAAATAAAACCTTTTTGTTAATCCAAATAAACATCACAAAGTGAGAAAGAGCTTGGGAGAGATAAAGAGGTTCACAACACATCGTTTGCCTGTACAGTGAGGCACACAAACAGGGCCTCCTAATTGTCAATCGTGTGTCCTATATTCTAGTGACACACTACCTCTCATGAACAGAATAATTAACGAGAAGAGGAGGCACATGATCAGATCCTACAGCTTTCTATTATTTAGGATGAATGGAAATAAAGGGAAACATTTTCAAAACAGGCAACTGGAAACAGCTTTTATGCAGAGACCTTTAGAGCTGGCAAAAGCGACCTTCCAAGGAAAAAGAAGCATAAGAGAAACCTATTCTGGTCGTTTGAGTCATTAAATCCTCATAGACTCTGCTATAAGAGTTGCTGTGTTCCTTTCACCACCAGTGTGAGTTATCCAGCCTGGTAGCACAGGGCTGGCTGAAGAGGAAGAAGCCCTGAATTTCCACTTGTTGTGTGTGGGTATTAAATCTTCAGCAGTTCCTGATAGTCATATAAACAACACTAATCTTCAAAACAAATGACAGCCATTGTGAAAGTGCCTTCCTGTACATGCTCAGCTTTGCTTTTTGCTTAAAGACACACCTCACTGAACAATAGCTCAGCAGGTATGAACACAACTAAACAATGCATAGGCTCCCTGCAGTTTCAAGTTTACATCCTGCAGGCACTCTTGTAAGAGTGAATAACAATGTATTTGGGTGGAAATCTGGAATTATAAAACTATCAGAGAAAAGTAGATCTTGATGTCTGTCATCACTCCTATTACCATCACTATAGCTATTCATAGCTAAGCTCTGTAGAGTTACTAGTGATTTAGTTTAAATTGTTATTTCTCAATCTGAAAATGAGTAAATTTTTTAAGTCTTCAGTGTTGCCACACTGTGTCTGAGATCCTCCTTGAGAAGATTCAAAAGCTGTACATAAAGGAAATGTTGTGCTCTAGTGTACTTGAAACATTTTGTATATCAGTGCATTTCCCCTCCTTCTTTAGCTTCTGAAATCCCTAATACAGTTTTCAGAAGGGCACAGTTGAGCCCTCAGCACATCTCATGTTAAGATATCTCATTTATATGTTAGCTTAACATTATTTTAAAACAGGTTTAACAGAATGGAAAAGACCAAATCAAGGTGCCAATGTTTATTCAGAAAGACTAACTCTTATGACTAATTATTAGTCGTCCTGATGGAACATTTCTTGTTTAAGAGAAACACTGATACATCACCCATCAGTGTGTTTCAAATACAAACCTTTCCAGGTTATGAACACATGCCCAAGGATAGACCTGAAGCAGGCATAACTCTAAATAAAGGCAGAAGTGGTAATTTGTATTAAGGAAGAACTGGACTTGATAAAAACACAAACTCCCAAAGGCTCCTCTTCCCCCAAATTAGATTTATAATGCAGGTCTGCAAAGCAACAGCCTGACTGCAGCTTGTGTTGGGACCATAGGTGAATGTGAACTTTGATACATAAGTCCAGTAGTTTAATAAATGTGAGTCTTTTTAAAATACAGAAACATGGAATTTAGGACTTTAAACTGAATTTATCAGATGTATTTCTGTGATAAACAATATAGCTTACCAAAATCATTCTCAATGCCTCTGGGGAGAACAAAGGGGTTTTATTTCTGGGTAAGACTCACTTGAATATGGAGAGGTATGTCTTTTAAACTCAAGATGAGCAATACCAATCATGCCATTATGAAGAGCTCTGGAAACCTCACCCCACAGGAACACTGTGTGAGCTGCCTGCCCAGCCCTTGGCCCATCCAGGCAGAAGGACAGGTCTGTCCCTCAGCACCTTCCTGCTTTGTCCCCTTTCCCCTGCTCTCTGTGTATCACAGATGCCAAGCAGTTTCCCCCCATTTCCATCAGGAAACCTGTGCAGGGACACCACCACATGTAACAGCCTGGGGTGACCAAGTGACCCCGTGTGCCTGGGGGTGCCACAGTGTCCCCCACATGTCCCAGGGAGCTGCCAGGGCAGGGCAGTGTCATACCAGGGAACCTCTCAGCAGTTCCTTGGCAGAAGGGAGGCTGTGGCCCTCTTTAGTCATAGGCTCCCACACCCTTGGGCTTCATTGTGCACGTGCCATTCCTATCATGCATTGAAAGGGATTCTTCAGGTCTTACATAAAGGGTAAATGTCAGCCCTGGTTTTTGTGTGCGAGCACACATTTGTGAATTGTGCTGTTTATTTAGTCAGGTTAGCTGAAAAACATTGAGGTATTCACTTTCTGGTGTTGTTGCCAGCAGAAAGGAAGAACAAGACAAAAATAAAACAGCGTTACTTAGCCACTTGATGGCTTCTGTAAATGTATTTTGGAGATTTGCACAACACAGGTTACTATGTATTTAATGAATCCAATGGATTAGCAGTGTAAGAAAGAAAAAAAGCCACACAACAAATACCCCCCCCCCAAACCAGCAGGCCAGCAAGGTATTCAATTTAGTTTTCCATTATTTTTCCAGGTCACCCAAAACTTGATTATTTTTGAGAAGTCTAAAGCCTGTATTTGGTCCTGCAGCACAGATGCCATCACTGCACTACAATGAATTGGTTTCCCCAGACCAAGCCTTTCTTCTCTCAGGTAGGAGAAGCACAAGCACTGCTCTGGATTTTACCCATCCCAGCACTGCTAGGACGGCTCAGGCAAGGGCAGAAGGGCCATGAGCACTGCTGAACAAAGGAGAGCACACTCTCCACACAGGCTGGAGCACAGCACAAAGAGGTGTTCATTTGTTTTAGATGGGGGAGCTGTGATTACAGTCCCAGCCAGCGCTGAATACACAGGCTCCTGCTCTCTGCCCCTGAAGGGTAACCAACTGTTTTCAAGATTTCAACTTTGATATAGAAATAACTGCTTTAAAGTGGACCCTGAATCCATTCTCTATCTGAAGCAGCCTTTATACCTTGTCTGGATAAAGTTTCAATTTTTAATGAGGGCAGGGCAGGAGGGTTTCCAGGCCTGTGAGTACGAGCTATGTGATGCAACATGCCAGACCTCTCAAAATACCTACAGAGGACACATTTCACCGCTCTGTCAACATTAACTTTGTATTACTTTGTGTTTTTCCCTGGTTATTTCAGTCTTAAAGATCCCTTCGAGTAAATCTAGAAAACAAAACTAAAGAGTAAACTTTCCCAGGAAATAAGTACTGAGTAAGAGGGAAGGTTTTGCTATTTAGAGGTCTCTCATTCCTTTAAAGCCTATTTTAAATTATATCCATTAAAAAACACAGGAGATCTTCTCCCCTCTCCTCTGTAAAACTGTTTTGACTGCATTCTGGAAGTCAATAGACTGAGTAGAGCATTCTTTTGTTGGCACAGCCCTGAACAGTCAACTTCCCAGGTTTCTCCTCTGTGAGCCTGTATTTACAGGGTGCTCTTCTGAGAGGGGAATTTATGTTTGCTTATGGCCTTGCCACAAACGTAACTGATACCAAAAAGCACCAGACTATTTAAGATTATCTGCACTGGTTCTAGATGACAACATTTATAGCCAGATAATCTCTTTTTTTTTTTTTTCAGTAGTTTTGCATGAATTTGATGTCTAAGTCCAAAGAAAGTAAACAGCAGATACAACATGACCCCAATATAACCGAACTACTAAAGGGAGGGGTGAAGTTGACTTAAGTGTGTGTCAAAGAACAACAAAAGTAACAGCGAAATTTACTCCTAGTAAATGTTTTCGGAAACCTTTGAATACGGATGACAACACCTTCAGAAATATGAAAACATTTGATAATATACCAGAAAAATTTAGCAAATAGTGAAATAGGGCAATCCATCAGAAAGCTTTCCTTAGGGCTCAAAGCTGCAAGTGCAGTGCAGCTGTAAGTTAAATTTGCAAATGCATTCAATCATGCAAATTTGAGTGCCTTCTCTGGTACAACACACGGTACAGAATGAGGATTACAGATCCAGCCATGGATTACTTCTCTACCCAACCAAAAGTATGATTCTCAAGGGAATTTTGCCCAATTAGAATTGCTGTGTTTTGGAAGTACTATGTTTATAGGGAGAAAGAGTTCAGAACAAGTGCCTGGTGCCCATAAGCAAAATATTTTCAATTCTACAAATAACGAGGCATTCTGGAAAGTTTAAAAGCCTTCCACCATGAATTGAACTACCCACAGCAGCCGGTGCTTTGAGGCAGTGCTAGGGTGCACCATCATAAATCTGATTATCAGCTCGGGACGCTGGCAAGCAACTTAATTCAGCGTTAAACCATTTTTAGGCTCTGGCCCGTATGAAGAAACGGTTCAAGCAGAGGACCACAACCACCCGGATCTCCAAACCACCTTATCACCAAAACACACCGAGGGAATTAGGGCTGGCTGTTGAAGCGAGCCTGCTGGAGAGGCAGAAACCGGTCTGGAAGCCGCCTTGTCCCGGGGGTGCCGCGGCCGAGCCCGCCCGGGGCTGCGGCGGAGCCCCGGCCGCGGGGAGGGGGAGCGGCCGGACACACCGGGACGGGCGGGATCGCTCCGGGGAGTGAAACGGGGAGAGGGGGGAGAAAAGGAGAAGGGAAAAAAAAATCCAGAANGGGCGGGGCGGGCGGAGCGCACGGACCGCCCCTACCTGAGCCACCGCCCGCTCCCGAGCGCCGCCTCCCTCCCTCCTCCCTCNAAAAGAAAAAGGAAAAAAAGATAAAAGTTCGCTGCGTTTCCGCCTGAGGAGCCCCGCGCCTCCCGCGGCCCCCGGTGCCGGGGCAAAGGTGGCCTTGGGCAGCCCCTCCCCGCTCCGCACTCACTTTGTACGTGTTCTCCGTCAGCTTGT
>VZRX01009959.1:127897-185460 GCA_013398075.1 Notiomystis cincta
GCCCCAGCCCCAGCGCAGCGCCGCGGCAGCGTCGGCTCCCGTGCCGCGAACAAACTGTCAAAAACTTGCGGAACCAGCCGGGCAGCGCCGCCGGGGCGGGCCCTGCGCGCCGCGGCTCCCGNGCCCGGGTCGTGTGGAGTTCCCCTCAGGAGGCGGCTCTGCTGTGGGTGCCCCGCTAAGTCGGAGGTAAACTTTCCTTCACAAAACTTAAGTGAGAGTTCTGTAGGAATTAATTAGTCAGAATTAGCGTAGCTCTGGTGATGGTAGTGCGGTGCGGGGTGGTCTCCCTGCTTCCTTCCACAGCAACCCCCCTGAAGGAGAGCGGAGGAGGGGAGACCCCCGTTCCTGAGGCCCCCTCAGGAATGGACACAAACACCTTTCTCCCGATTCCAGGTGTAGTGCTTTGCTCAGGCTTCCTGCTCCACGCTGAAGTTTTCAGTTTGTTTTAAATTCACACCCAATAAAACAGTGCCCTCAGTCATCTTTCCTCTGTGAACTGACTTGCAAGCCCCTCATGGAGAGGGGTGGTGGTGAAGGCTGTGGGAAGCTGCAAATTTTTGTGGAGCGTAAATCGTACAGAGATTGTGAGATTAAAGTATGCTGGTTAGAATATCTTTCTGATAAAGTAATACTGGTGCTATCTTGAAGGGCTTTGTGGGAATTTCATAACCTCGGGTGTTTAAAACGGTGCTGGGTACTGAGTGTGTGAGGTGTAATCACTGTCCTCACACATTGACAGTCCTCTTGGTCGCTGTCTTTCCTTTGGTTTCCCTCACTTTATGGCAGCAATAAAAACTGGACTTGGATCAGAATCCTAGATGTTGGACTCTGGTGAGGAAGGAAGTTGTACCAGGTTTCGAGAGCTGCAAAAATGTTTTTGTTTGAGCACATGAAGGTGCCCTTAGAATTAAATTACAGTTTACCATCTGGGGTAAAAGTGGGCAGTTAAGGCACTGTTATCTTGAATGCAGCTAAAAAGCAGGGCAGAAAGGGAATTTTATGAGACTTCATACTCCCAGGTGAGGTCTTTATGGACTTCTGGTATGTAACTGCTTTTCAGTTTAATTTATGATGTTGTCCTATGGCCATAATGGATTGTTTTGGGCCCAAGTGTACAGTTTATGTTCCCAGTAAGCAGTGTTTACTCATACAAACAATCCTCTCAAATGAGATGTGGCTGCTTGCCTGGGCATGGCCTGAGGAGTCCCAAGTCACACCATCATCCCCAAGACTTTTGTCTGCAGAGTTTGTTGCAACTCTGAAAACAGAATGGCTGCTACCAACTTCTGTGTTACCATGTGCCAGTGCCTGAAAAGGGTGTTACTCACCAATGAGCTGGTGTTCAAATTTGAGGGAGCAGGCACCCAAAGGAAGATGCAGAAAAGGACTTTTCCTTTCCTGGTTGCTGCTAAAGGAGCTGGGAGTGTAGTGTAGAGCAGTGAGTGTTTTACTCCTGTTAGGGGCAAAGCTCTTCTCTTTCCTCTGAAGGCTGTGGAGCTCTGAGAGCTCACCCAGGATCCAGGGTGTTAATTTCCAATTGGCTTGCTAACTTCAGTCATAGTAAACTACTCGGAGTGTTAGTGGAATATGCATATCCGACAGAAACAAAATGGATAATTTATGTAGGCAGAAGTGTTTAAATTGTTACCACACTTAACACGTTGCAGGAATGCTCAGCATTTCAAAATATGCATTTGTAAAGGTCTTTCTTTTTACCTTGTAAGCAGATGTAAATATTTTAAAATTCGACTGAATTCCTACTTCTGTGTATGACCTTTGGTCTTTGGTATGACCTTTGTTATTTGTTTCTATAGTCCTTATGTGTATACAGTTTTTTGGAGTTAGGAAAATAAAGATGGAAGTAAATAATGTTGTTTTTTAATTGTAAAGCTATGGAGAAAAGAAAAAGGAACTTAGGAAAAACAGTTTTTAAAGAATACGTAAATGAAATATGAAGCTAGCAGGGCAGAATCCTTAATTCAGGGTAATGATTGCATCAATTATTTCATCTACTTCCAGATTAAAGTAAAAATAATCATTATTAACTGAGATATATAATTTTACTCTGTGACTGCAAAACTTGAGACTTGACAAACAAGTCCCATTTTTTGAATATCCAGGCCTTTGCTATAAATCATAAATTTTCAAATTCACTAGGAAAAGTTTGTGCTTGAGCTTGTAATACAATGCAAAGGCTTTGTTCTCTTAATAGGGGATTTTTATCTTCCATTGTGTTAAGATTAGTGCTAAGATACTGACTGAGCTGGAGTCAATCCTGATGTGTGCAAACAACAGGAATTTGGAATTTGGTCAAATGAAGTTTCATTTTTGCAAGTTGCTTAAGGATGCTCTGTATTTAAACATGAGTGCAGTAGTCCTCTAGTAACACACCAAAGTGTTTTGTGTGATCAGGACAGAATGTTTAATATCTTGCAGAGCTGAAACATTAATGAATACCTCTTCATGCTCCATTGCCTACATACTCCTGTAGGCATTTGTGATAAACATTCTGTAGTGAGATGTATTACTTTATGTAGACATTTCTGGTTTACCATATTCATCAGTTACACTGAAGTTCAGGTGTTTGATTCTCAGGTTATGCATTTTGGCATTGTTCCTCAGGGACTCTGAAGAGCACTTTGCTCTGGAGAGGAGCTCAGAGCAGGAGCCTAGTTCTGATCATCAATCATACCTGCTCTCTGGGCTGATTGGAATTGAAGTTAATCTGATTACCTTTTTTTGATGCTTGTTTTTAACATATATGGATTTGTTGGCCACAAGAAGGAAATATTCTTTCTTTGGTGGTGAACCCATCCTGTAGGATAACTATGTCTGTTCTTTGTACTTTGTCTCAAGCAATAACTGCACCTCAGGAACAGTTCAGGGCACTTGCCAGGTTAGTGTCTTACCTGATCCAGATCCCATCAGAGTAGGGCTGAATTCAGAATTAGATTGCTCAGGGCTTCATCCAGCTGAATTTTGAAGGAAAAGCTGGGGAACAGAACTGAAAGTTTTATTTGAAAGAGCCTGTAACTTGACAAGTAAAAGAAATCCCTGTGTCACCCACCCATGTGAGTTGCTCGTGCTCAACAGGCATCCTGTGGGCTGTAAGGAGAACTTTGACTGCAATGCTGCCCATTGAGAAAACAAAGCTCCTTCCTCATTACCTCTCATTCTGCCTCACTCTACACTTCCCTGATGTTAAACTGAAACGTTTGAAGGGCTGTAATTACTCCTGATTCCAAGAGTTCCCCTTGATACTGGCTGTTTATAGGTGATGGCTTGGGTTTCAGCGTGTCCTGGTCTCACCCTTGCAGTGGCTGAGGTGCTCCTGGCCCTGGCAGGCAGGTGCTGAACAGGAGCAGCCAGGCATGGGCTGGCCTGGGGCTGGGGCTGCCACACCTGAA
The DNA here is from genome assembly GCA_013398075.1 of Notiomystis cincta. Classification (NCBI taxonomy): domain Eukaryota; kingdom Metazoa; phylum Chordata; class Aves; order Passeriformes; family Notiomystidae; genus Notiomystis; species Notiomystis cincta. Next base: position 131,305 of record VZRX01009959.1, read on the forward strand.
CCTGGTGTTCTGCAGGTACTGCTCTGAAGTGCCTCTCTGGGCCCCAGTCCAGCAGCTCATTCCTTGCTGGCCAAAGGCAGAGCCACACAGATTTAGCAAAACTGCTGTCGAGGGACTCACTCAAAATAACTGCTTATATTTATTCCCTCCAGAAGGCCAGTTCTCCCTTGTAGGGTTTAAGCTTTGCAACACGAATAGCCACAATAAAATTTTCCCCATGCATTGCCAGCACTTTAGAACTGGGATTGTAATGAGAAAAGGGCATTGTTGATACATCTTTTGAAAATGTACATACTCAGAAATATCCCCTTGAGTAAATACATGTGTTTCTTTAAAAGCAGTAATATTTTGATGTACAATTATTTTCTGCATATGTCCTGATTGCCTGCCAGAGACATATTCAAACAGTCTTTGGGAAGTATTTAAGAATTCTTAAAGGCCCATTAATATCAGCTCATCATTAGATCTTTAACATGTGTTTTAAGTAGCTTAGTACAACTGTAACTAATTACATAAATTGTGGCTAAGCAGTAATCACATGTGCATGATCTAGCCAGCTGTGGCCTATTTCATTCCCCGTGGTCGTTAGCAGATGTTTGACTTGATTAAGGAAAAAAAAAATGTACACAGCATGTTATTAAGTGGTCTCAAACAACATTCAGAGTCAGAATATAATTTTCTGAACAAGAAATTAGAGGGATTCTACAAGCTCTCTTTCTTGATTCATAGATATTTTTTGGCCTCTGTTGACTCTTATAAGGAATTTTTCAACTATTTTCATTCCCTTCAAACTGACAATGCAAATCCACACTAAAACTTACACAAAGTGTCATTTGAAGGAATTATACAACTTTTGAAGGGTTACCAACCCTTTTGGTCTGATTCAGCTCTGGGTCATTTAAAGGGTTTACTCCATTTTTAAATTGATGCAAGCAAGCACAAAATTATTTTGTTCCCTGCTGTTCATTGTCCTGGGCTGGTTTCAAAGCAAATGAGCTGTAACTCAGACTCACAGGTCAATAAGACACTGAGCTCTCTGGTCAAGGAAGACACTTAATCAAATGTTTAATTTAAACATGTAATTAATTGACTGTACTTTGGGGGGTTTAATCAAGGAAGTGCAAGATGCTTTTTGTTAACTCTTCTTTCTCCAGGCTAAAAAGGAGATGGTGCTTTTGTCTTGAAGATGAAGGCTTTGGATGCCTGTGTTTTGTGTCTCAATAGTCTTGTGTTGCAAATTAAATTGGCAGTATTATAAGATGAACTATAATCCAATTTCATCACTGTGGTTTATTCTTTTGAGACTAAACAGAATGTACAGTATGGAAGAAAGTGGTTTTTAAAAGGCTTCTTTAATGAGGTTGCCTAGGACTTGGACAAAATTTAGCATTCAAGGGAATCTAACAGGCAGTCCTGCTAGCTATGCTAATAATTTTCTGCTGTTAGTTGAAGTATTTAATTCAAAGCTGTTGTACCCACACATTTTGTGACTGCTCTTTTCTTGCTGAGTGTCTGTGCTTTAATTCACGTGCTGTGCCCACTAGATGGCAAGCGAGCTATGCACGAGGCAGGGGAAGAAATACACATTATCTGTATGCACAGGGCTTTCCTCAAGTGCTTTATAATGAAACAAGATAGATATTAGTGGTAAGCGAATGAAACAGCCTTTATATTGCTCCGACACAGCCTCGGAATTTTTTTCTCAAGAGTGTAAGTGCAGTTAGTATGTTCATGTTATTGAAATCTAAATATGCCTTGGGATCTGTAACTTTATTTTGGAAGTCAGCCCTAGTAGCAAGCCAACATCCTGGTGAAACTCCTGTTATAAACTCCTAATCCATTTAGGTTCCAGGGGTTTATGAGGTGAGTCATGCTGAAAACACATTATTTGAAATACCTACGTATTTGTTATTCTCCCTTTTGTAATTTGTCAGCTGGGGATTAACTAACAACAGGTGTGCACTGTCCCAAATGGATAAACTGGTTTTGCCTGGGGCTGAGTGTAGAGCTCTGCAGCCAAACAGAGCTCTGCTCATTGCTGATTTTGGCAATGCCAAGAGAATATTAGAGCCAGAGTAGGAATTGTCAGTGTTTGTTATGGGGTAGAACATAAAGACCTCAACTGGAATGTGATGGTGTTGCTGGGCTGGGAACAAAATGTGCACCAGGTGTGAAGTAGCACAGCTGTGAGGGTTTTCAGAGAGTTCTGGTGCTGTTCTTACCTCTTCTTTTTCACAGCAAGGAAAAGATAGACTGAGTATGTAATATTGCTAATTTGATTGTACTTAAAAATGGCAGAACTTCTAGAAGTGCATTTTTATATTGCAAAGAAACTTGTAGCTCATTAACTCTTCTCTGTTATGCAGCCTTAATGTCACGGAGAATTACTAGAAAGATGTTCAGGATAGATTGTATTAATAATAAACTATTTAAAAAATAGAATCACCTTCTTCCCATGCTGCCATTTAACTGTGAACATTATTTTAGAAGTCCTGATACCAAAAAAGCAATCTTTTTCTATTTGTTGGTGATAAAAATACGATTCCAAACCCATACATGGATATTCTTGGATTGATCCACACTGAAGTTTCTTTGTATGGACAAGTTATGAGCCTGCCTTCTCCTCTTATGTTCAGTTGCTGTTCCAGGAATCTAACACGGCTCTGCCTGCCCACTCCTTGTTCCCAGACACCCACCGGCCAGTGACAACAGTAGCGATGTTTTCCAGGGAATGCAGGGGCAGCGATGGCTGGTGCTGAGCAGAGCAACTCTGGGAGCAGCCCGTGCCTCCCGTGGTGGATATTTATAATATCCTGGCGGTGAGTTCTGAGGTGTCCCCACGGCAGAGCCAAAGCAGCAGCTGGCAGTCACTGTCCCCGCTCGGGGTCCCGCCCCTGGCTTGCAAAAGCGCCCGAGGGAGGAGGTGGGGAGGCTGTGACTGCTCTGCAGAGATGGGAGGACGGTGATGTGATTAGATTAGATTGGCAAAAGGCAGTCTGGGAGATTTGGGTGAGAAGGATGATTGATTAATCGCTGCTTGTCTGAAAGGTGATAGCTCTAGGGTCAAAATTCCTCGCTTCCAGTCCCATTGAGAATGGGAAAATAGCATGGTTAGGGAAATTAGAGTGATTAGGAGTGGTTCTGAGCTCCTGATTAACTGCCTTCATTGAAGTCAGTGCAGTTCCTATGGATTTCCTGAAGGAATTTGGCTTGCCGTTCCTCCTTTCTGCTCAGATTTCTCGTTTGAAAGTCAAATGTGTGGGCTGTACCACAAGGAGTGGTCCTTAGCCTCGGGACAAAGTGCTCGGGACGCCTCAAACCCACCTGGTTCTGGGCAGGTGAGCTCTGGGACTGTCTGGAGCGTCCCGCTGGCCAGCCCTTGGTTTGGGTCAGTACTGGGCTGCACCCACGGGGCTGGAAACCCCTTAACCACTGCTTTATTTCGTGTTTTTCGGTTCCAGGTTCTGAACCAGGCTGAGGGCCGTGCTGTAGCTTGCCTGAGTAGCATTTGCATGGAATGGGAGTGCAGGTGCCGTGCGTGCCCTGGGGCTGGGCAGCAGGGCGTGGGAGCACAGGGCGGATCGGGCTCGGGGTGGGTGGACACTTTTGGCCTTCAAGGTGGGCCCTTGCAATGAACTTTTCTCGGGGCACAGCTCCAGTTTGTGTTGGAAGGAAAGGTGGCAGCGAAGGGGATCCCGACTGTGAAGTGACAGGTGTTGTGTAGGTGATGGAGAGCGCTGGGATCTAGGAGGGACCTAAGGAGCTTATTTGTCATCCTTACCTGACATGTGAGGACAGGAAGGCTCTTGGCTTCTGATAACAGTGCCCTGGGCACTGGCTTCCCGTAGGCTTCTGGGGCATAATCCTTCCATGCTACTGAGCCAGTGAATTACTGCCCTTAGAGGTAACTCACTAGGTAAGAATTGTTTGGGTTGTGATTCAGCACAGACATTGCAGCTGCTCAGTTGTTTGGCTTCTGAGGAAGAAGTATTTTATTGTTTCTTTTGTGCTTTTCATATGAGGGCTATAGTTTTGGCTGTTCCTGGGATATTTTGGAACTAACTGTTCTGGAACAAGAGAACCTGGCTTCTGGATACAGGAGATAAATCAAGTTGCTTCTGTACTGCATATTACTGCTGCTCCACTCTAGAATTCATTGAATTAGACATCAAGAATTTCATTAATTTCAGGGTTTCTAAATGTATTCTAAATATGTGAAATTCTGAAGCTCTTGGTCCTATAGAAAGCCTGTATGTTACAGCTGGTCCAAACTAGGAGAAAAGAGATGTAGTAGACCTCCTTTTGACCATGAGATTCATGTCTTCATCTTAAATTTTGGTTGAACTAGAATTGATGGGAATTTTTTATTTAATTTAGAGAGGCTCAGTTTTCTTTTTCATGCTCTTGATTTTTTGTTAAACTTCAAGAAATATGAACTCTTCAGAGAGAAAACTCAGAAAACTTACACTGATAGGATTTTGGAAACAATTTGATAATACTTCCTCCTTCTTTGACTCCTAAAATACCAGGAGCTTGCTGCTGTATGTGCCACATTTTTCTTACCTGCTCTTCATCAGTCAGTTGGTTCTGCAGTGTAGATGTTTTTAATTAGTATAATGGAATACACATACTTGCAGCTAAACCTTGTGTTATATAAAAGTTTCATATCTCTACCCACATTTGTTACTATTGTAACACTACTTAGCAACTAAAAGTAAATCAAAAGAACAGTAATGAGAAAAAACCACTCAAACTCCCTCTTTATAATAGAGAGGAGGCCCTAAGCTGCAAAATTCAGGTATCAGTTTAACTCTGAAATTTTCAGATCAGAAATCTTACATTGGTTTTATATTTTTGAATGTGAAAAGTCATTAGAATTACCTGGTTCTGCTTTTGGATGTTCTGTATCTAGTATTTACAGACGAAGACACAAGGCTAAACTAAAAGTATTACCATGCATAGTAATGAATTAAAGAAAAAAACAATTATGATTGTCTCCTTCTTTGGAATATCCAGAAAAGATGTAGTATTGTACTCTGAGTTTATTCTAGATCAGTATCCTAAGTCCCCTTCCTCCCTCAGCTGACAGAACAGATGGTTCATCTCTCTCCTACAATTTCTGAATCCTTCAAAATCCCACTGTGAGGTGATGGGGATAGGTGTATATATTCAAGAAGTCCTGTCCCTGTAGTCCATTTTAATTCTTAATTCCATGGCTAACTCTTCAAATAACACTCCAAGTATCACCCTGTTATGCTGATTTTTCTGGAAATTACTAAGGGATGAGATGGTGTGTAGAATTAATACAGCTGATGAAAAGATCAATACAAGTAGTACTTCAGCATCACGGGAGAAATGTAACTACAAACTCTTTTTCCCAAACTCTTTTTTGTATGAGCCTGTGGTCTTTGAGCAATCTGAGAGCTGTGGGCAGTGTAAACAGTTTGGGTCTGTCTGTACCCATGGATGGCACTTCAGGCAAAAAAGGATTTGCAAATTATACAGGTGAGATAAGAGCTGTGACAGAGTCAGGATAGCAGCATCACCAGCACTGCTGAGGGGAAGGCTGAAGTCTGGGGTCTGTTATGAGTGACTATATATTCATCATGAAATAATGGCTGTAAACAGAATAAAAACATCCTTGACAGTCAAGGACCAACATCTGCACTCATGGGAAACAGAAAGGTGAAAGATAGGCAGAGCTGTAGCAAATGGACAAGGAGATCTTCAACACCTCATTAGCAGAAGAAATTAAATCAGTTACTGCAATTATGCAGGCAAGGGGGATGGGGGTGGCAGAAAGGCAGTAAATTTCTTTTGGTTTTCTTTAATTGTGGGGAACATTCCATGACTTCAAGAGAGCATGGCAATTACGTAGCACCAAGTCAGGAATGACATCAAAGTGACCAAGTCAAGTGGGCTGTGTAGCTGGGGATTTAAACCCATGCATTACTTACACTGATGGAGAATTCTTTAGAGGAATGAGCATTTTGTTATGGTGATTCACCAGCTAGCAGCTGGATGATTCTCCCAAAATATTCCAAAATATTCATCTTGTTAAGTGCAGCCAACAGTTTGTGCTGTTTGGGTAATATTAATGAGTTAAAGTAAAAGTGTGTTATATTTTGTAAGTTCTTGGTTTCTAGACAATGTGGGCCAAGGTCACATCCCTTTTTCTGCAGCACAAAGTAGTTGAAAAGGCAGACATTGGCTAGGTAGGAATCCCACTTACAACGAGGAATCCCTTGGTAACAGACAACCACCACAGCAGCTTGATTTAAACTTTTCTCCAGTGCCAAATCAGTTGAAATTTCTGAGAAAAACAAGGGTTGGGAATTGGTTTTTGCTTCCGAGTGAGTCTCAGCTGTCAGCAGTCCACCAAGAAAAGTGGGTAGCAGCATATGAATTAGGCAGTGCTGCAGCTTGAATTCTGTTTGATGTTCCTGCTGGGCTGACTCATGGTGAGATCTGGATTTCACCACAGCTGCCATGGAGTTTGAGGCCTGAAGGAGGAACTCCCTGGCTGCCACCCACCTGTAGCAGCAGCTACAGCTGGGATCAGGTACAAATCAAACTCAGACCTTTTTCATTGCCAATTTTGTGTCAATCTCTTATTCTCTAATTTCCAATTTGTCCAGCCCCAACTACGGGTACTATTTGCCAATACAATAAAAAGAAAATACTGTATAAAATAGAGTACATATACACAAAGTAACAGAAGTCCTGTTTCCCATTTCCAGATCTCTAACAGAATGTTCCCTTTCTCCTTGCCTTTCTTGCTCATTTTATGACTCCTTCCCTTCTCAATTTCTCTGCAGTCATTGATTACTGATGTAATATTTCCCATATCAAATTCAGGGCTATAAAAATAGCCTACAGTGCAGAAAATATTTTAGACAGAGGCTGGTTGAGTTGAGTTAGTGAGGTTATGTGTTGGAGAACAGTGACACATTAATTTATTTATCTGCAGGGAATTGTTAGTGAAGTTTCTTGTTTATGCCCTCTCACTCTTTCTACTGATTCATTCTCACCTGTTTTCTGAGGCTGCCGTGGTCCTGCAGAAATAGAATGTGACCTAAACAGCTCAAATTCATTAGAACATGATTATCATGAAGCAAGGGGTCTAGCAGAGACATTTTAAATGAGGTTGTAATATAGGTAGCTTTTTACTTTTATGAAAGTGTGAAAGTATGAGTTACATTTTCATTAAGTTAAGGCAACTAGGTCTCCAGCATGATTGGTGTACCTGCTGTACAGGCAGCGCTGTGAAATAAGCCAGAAGCAGCATTCTTCCCACTGCTTCCTCCTGCTTTTATTGATTTAAGTGGGGCTCTGGGGTATCTGATCCTGTCCTTATGCCTGAAGATTTATTCATATAGCTCCCCATGCATCAGCTTGGTATTATACCACTTGTTCTCTGGAGAAAATAATTAAGTGAATTACTAATGCATAAAATGCTCAAATTAAAATGCTTAAATATTCCATTTGATGCAGTTATATATAGCTTAATGTAATAAGTGCAGTATCATCTTAGAGTGCCATGGCTTTCATCTCCATTAAATGGAATATTAATTACCAGTTGATTCCAATTTTGTCAAGGTTGCTTTGTTGTTATATTCTTAAACAAGACCAGAAGGTGAAAAAGGACTAACCTGTATATAAATTAAAAGTAATCAACAGAGGTCAGACCAATAGTGTCATTACTTTGGGGTTGCAGTTATAAATACTTTGCTATCACAGAGCTTTTAAAATGAGACAGAAACTTCATCTATTGACTGACTTGTGACAGAAGTTGCTGGTGGGGATGGTGAGGTCGTTCACCTTCTGTGCAGGTATTGCAAAGAAAGGGAGAATAAAGACCAAACACAACCAGTGATGGAGCAGGTGATGGAGTTCAGCCTTTCACTGAAGGAACTGGTGTGAAAATGCAGTTCCAGAGCAGCCCCATGAAGCACTCAGCAATGAGTGGGTGCACATGAAGTTCCCAGTGTCTTGGTAAAGAAAGCCATCAACAGCTTCAACTGAGTGTAAGCTGCTGGGAGGTGGAACAGTTAATTCTTTTTCTGATTGCTGTCTGTGTTAGGCTAACTTATTGAAATTGAACACAAAAGATTGTTTAATTTTTGGGATAAAAAAGATTTTTTTTTTTAGTCCTAAAATTGCTTAGACTTCACTTATTATAGTGAAGCAAAATATTTGGGTTTCTACATATTGTTTAAAATATAAAACAAAAATCTTCAATATTTCACAATATTTTATCTTTTTTACATCAAATGTTTTCTTTGGATACAGTTCTCTTTGCCTAGGAATATAACTATTAGTTCCAGATTTAAATTTTTTTTTTCTAAATTGTTGCCATTTTGTCTTGTTTCACTATGGAAGGAAGCATTTTAGCCCAACAAATTCATTGTGAAAACACACCTGAAATTCACCTTTGTTTTTTTGCAAACCAAAAAATGTGTATTCTGATTGTATTAAAATCAGCCACCTCTGAACACAAAATCCACTTCAAGGGCCAGATCCTTGAAGTATTTATCCATCTTTGTGATTCCTGCTATATTCCTTCCCCTTGATACAGCTGTTGTGTAAATGTCTGTGTATTGTACTGGAAATTGAACACTGACAATGTAAGAGAGGCACGTGAGGAGTAAGAATTGTTCCAGCAGAGTGGTGTAGGATATTGGGATGGTGCAGGTGCCCACTTCATTCACTGCATTCATCAGCACAAAGAGTTCAATTCAGTGCTGGCTAATTCCAGGAACTGAAACTGTATCGAAATGCAAATGTCATACTTTGGAATCAACTTTCCTCTGTGTCCTGGTAAGAAAATTCAGTGTATGCTGGCTCTGTTTCTGTGTATTGTTTGCTGAGAGCTCACCCATCTATAGCCCTCCAATGTGTTGGCACTTACTCCAACATCTCACATCTTTATGCTTTGGCTCAGAGTGCAAAATGAAAAATAGATTAAGCTCAGCTATTGTTGATTCACACTTCCACTCTACCTGGTGTCCCTGGAACAGAGGATTTGGACAGGTTCTACGCTGTGGCACGTTTACAGCCTGACTCGGTTTAGGAGTTCTGCACAAAGTACAAGAAATGATGAAATTTGATTCATCTTTTAAGTAGCTTTTGCATCATTCTGCCTGCCCCTGTCCCTGGTATTTTTCTCACTTTGATGCTAATGAGGGGCCAGAGAATCCTAAAGCTAATTAACATTTCTGGTCATAGATGTGCAAACGTAAGGAGAAAATTGAGCTGCCAGTGTTGATCTAAAGTGTAGAAAGTAGTGATGCACTACCAAGGTATCTTTCATCTGAATAAAAAAGAGGACTCTTTTCAGGAGCTGCTGCTGCTGCTGCTTTTTCCTGCACAATTTCTCATCAGCATATTAAACCTCTTCTTCACAGGCTTTGTTCAGCTGTTGTTGAATAGCATTCTAGGTTGTGTAAATTCAGGGGAATGTGGTTTGGGGAAAAGTTGGCAAAATGAAGCTGTAAATTGTTGGGAAGTGTTTAAATTGAGAACAGTGTTGCAAGTCTCCCATGGAGATTTAAGTCTGATTAACTTAACAGAACTGAAATATATTTTTCAATTTATATTCAAATAATGTTCATTGTTATTTTCCTTAATACAAACTTTTAAGATCTCCAAGGGGAACATTTCTCCACAGATAGCTGTCTTCTTTACAATAAACCCAAGTGTTGCCACTGACCTTGAGTATTTTCAAGAGAGAAGAGCAGAGGAGGCAAATAAGTGCAATTTCAGCCCCTGTTTGCCAGTCATCTCTGAATGTGCCAAATGTCTCAGCTGCCACTGACTTGGAGGAACCTTTCTTTGAGTGGTATGAAGTCTAGAGATAACATTTATTTTGATGGTGTTAGAAAATGACAGTTAATGCATTTCAGTTATTTGGGAATATAATGCAATAGTACAAAAATTATTCTAGAGTGAGTAAATTTATCTGTAGTGTAGATTCTCCTGTCTAGAACCCTGATCTTAAAACTTTACAGGGCCTCAGCTTTGGGGTACTTCAAGCTACAGTTCTTGTGGTCAGAAGTGTGTTGCCACCCATGAAAAATATTTCACAGAACCACAGAATATCCTGAGTTGCAAGGGGCCCACCAGGATTATCAAAATCCAGCATTTTTTTGAAGAATGTATGTAGCTTTTTTTGTTTGTAGGTTTTTTCTAATTTTTGTTGGAAGGAAACCAGCAGGATTTAGGAGATGGCACTTTGAAAGGATTAGAAACTCATTCAAAGTTATTAAGGAAAATTGGAGCAACTAAGGCAAGAGGAAAGTCAGGCCAGACATGCTGGTTCATTAATTGGTAGGAAACTTAAAGAACAACTCCTGTGACTGGGAAGGACTAGAAAGAAATCAAATATTTGGGTTATTTGAGGCTTTCTACACCAACTGATATATTACTGTGCTATCTGCCTAGGGTCATGGTGAAAAGCAGGGTGTCAATACATGGTAATGCCATAAATTTATATAAATTAGGCAATTTTAGAAAAGACTACTAAGAGCTCTAGGAGAATGTAATAGAACTTGGTAATAAGATGTCAGATTAAATTCAATTTAGATAAGTGCATGGGAATTAAAGTATAAATCACTTTGGCGCATGCAGTTTTAAATTAGTCCTTAAGAAAATTGCTTGATATTATATTGGAATATTTGAAAAACACTGCTTTGATTATGTAAGTGAAGTTTATAGTAAAAACTGCAATAAAGGCATAGATATTTTAAAATGGTATGGGCTCTTCTGTAGCACTTCTTGATTATTGATCACTGGTTATGGTGGTTCTGTGAGGGGTTCCAGGTGCATGAGGCTGTGCCAGATTCCAGAGGCGTGGTGAAAACACACAAATCCCATTCCCAGTGGAGGGCTCTGGTATCTGGCCTGTGGGTGTGAAACTAAAGGTTTAAGTGGCAATGTAAATGTGGGGGTTTTATTGCCAAAAGAAGAAACCCCCTCTCCCAGCTCTCCCCCAGAAAACCCAACTCCATTGAGGTCATGGATTTTCCAAACTTCATTTTTTTTCACACCAGACCTGTGAAATTTGGGGAGGTCTCTCCTTTCATACACCAACTTAGTCTCTGCCTCCTGAGTGGACAGAGGGAGTTTAGACTTTTCAGTCTGCTAAACAGAAAATATATGACCTCACTGGTAAAAGCTTAAATTGCAGATCATTGTAATCTTTGACCCAGAAAAATAGGTCTGTTCTGAAAATGGTATTTATGGTTTTCTATTATGCAAATTAGTTACAATAATAGGCTGTTCCACAGCTCCCAAATGAAGGGAATTTAGAGCCAGAGGAGGAACGTTGCAGTCTCAGGCTGTGGGGTGAGCAGCCTCAGGGTTGTCCTCCTCAGGTGCTGAAGCTGGGTCACAGTGCAAAGTGGGGCCAGAAGGGGAAAGTGTGATAGAAACACTAATTCTGCAATCTGTTTATTTGGGAGTTATATTAGCAGGGAATTCACTGGTCCAGAAGCACAAGGGGGTCTGGGAGTGCAACAAACATCTTTCCCTTCCTAGCTGAGGTTCAGTGTGAAGGGGTAGCTGACTCCTGCAGAGCTGTAGGCAGAGTGGCAGCATCTTTAGACATCATTTCTGAATCAGAATTAGCAAGGAATTGGCACTGGAATGATTCTGAACCTGTCTGAGTTTTGCTGTTCAAAATATGGGTGTTGCTTGAGTTTAGGTTCTTATATTTTTTAAGTTCTGCTGGAGACCAGATTTTTGAGTTGTGTTGGATCTAACCAGGCTTGGGAGGTTATTTCCATAAAGGTGTTCAAGATCCAAAATGCCAAATTCCATGAGCAGGGGGTACCTTTGCAAGTAAATGGTAACACTGTGAGCATCGTTTTCAATTTCTGTAATGAAATGATGGCTGAATTCTTATCTCTGAATGTTTAAAAATAACAGCCCTAAACTGAATCCAAGACTGGGAAATCTCTGCCCACCTGATGAAAATCAGCATTTTTCAGCCTTGTTCAATTCTGCTGATTTCCTGAAAGCACTGGAAACTCAGGTGCAGATGGTGAGAGCAGGATATCACCTGAAAGACATGGAGACCTGTGTGTTTGAATAATGAAAATTCTGATGAAAGCTGCTCATTGTGGCTGCAATCTGCAGTAAGACCATTTATGGCTAAATAATTGCAAATTTGACCATAAGTCTTTTCTGAATTCTCTGCTAACCTATAGCTGACTGCATGTTGAATTTTTGCTGACACTTTCTCCATTGCTTTGTCAGTCCCTGCCCTCTGTGTGGAACTCTTGAAGAGAACTTGTGCTCTCTGTAACTTTGCAGCAGTCTTTGTGTCATCCTTGTAGCTCTCATTCAGTGTGAAATATTCCCAGTCAGAATTGGTTTATAATTGGGCTCCAGTAAGATTGCTCACCTTGTCACCTGTTAATATGAAAAGTTTTGTATTTTAGAGAGAGGACATTGATCACTTTATTTCTGTGTTAATAATAACAACTACTGTCAAATTATCATGGATAAAGGATGTCTCTTTTTATTTTCATTACTGGCAAGAGAAGTATGCTTAGTCACTGCAGTTAATTTTGGTTATAGTTCCAGAGCCTTATAGTGAGTAATTTCACTCTCTATTTTTGGTTGTCTCTGGATATTTGAAAAAATTTGGAACAGTTTTTAAAGTAAGGTTTTGATGTCATCTTAAATGACATTGGGTGCCTTTTCACATAATTTTGATTAAATCCCTCGCTTTTGTACATTTTTTCACCAGTACAGCTAAATCTGTCATTCACTCCCAAATAGTCCAAGCCCAACTTGCTTTGCAGCACAGAGGATTAATATAGACTGCTCAGTGTTACATGCTTCAATACTATCTGGGGAAAAAGCCCAGTTTCCTCACTATCTGTTTTCAGAAGCATTAAAATGTTTTACAATTTCAGTCCTCGTACTTTGTCTTCTACAGCTCTGTTGTAAAACCGTGGAAGCAGTAAATCCTTCCTATCTTTAATTGAATCCTTTGATATCACTCTTTAGGGCAGTCTGGGCTTTGCAGTTACTTGCACATATTCAGTAGGAAGCGTCTGTTCCTGTAGTTTTTACTCTTTGTCCTTCAACGCTCTGAATCTCGTGGCCACAAATGTTTTATGTCTTGTGTGGTCCCTGTTTATGCCCTTTCTCTTTGCCACATAGAGCTCTCATTGGCCCCTTTTTGCCCTTAGGGTCCTTGAAAACAATTCTGGGGCTGTTCAAACCAGTTCAGTTCCTCTCCCTGCCACTGCAGCCTGTAGCTCCAGCTCTGCTGCTCCGGCTGTGCCCGGGCAGGGAGGGGTGAGCTCCGAGGAGGCTGAGGAAGGACCAGAGCCTGGCACGGAGCTGCTGCCAGTGGCTCATCTTCCCAGTGAGCTGCTGCCACTCTTGGTCCTCCAGATGCACAGTCTGTGGGACAAGGAATTGCCTTTTCTTTTTTCCAGGCTCAGACAGATTCAGAGCTGTTCTTTAGGGAAGCATTGCCAGTTTGGTGTCTAGATAAAAATGTGCATTTTTCTGATTTTCTTAGGAAGACCTTGTTTTTTTAGAGATAAGAATTGTTCAGTGCTTGCACCCAGAAGTGTTTGCAAATGGCAGCAGTTGTCTGACACATTAGGCTTGAGAAGTTTCTCCTTTGTGTTTCTTTTTTTGCAAATGAAGATAGGGCTGCTATACAAGATATGGCATGTGCATGATATCCTGCTTTGGAGACTTTATAACACTTTATAACAACATAGGCAGGGAAAGGAAATTCTTCCCCTTTGCAGTCTCTTCCAGTTTGATTTTTAAGGTAGCAGAGAAACGTAGCCCCATTCCTAACCAAAGCACTCTGTTGTACCAATGTTGTCCATACAGTTATTGAATTTTTTATATTGTATAAAAACATAAGGAATATCTTTGCTATTCACACACTACTTATTCTTTGCAAGTTTTTTCTTGTTAAAAAGCAAAAGCCCCAACACAAAAGCCTCCTCTGTAAGAAATAAAGTATAGTAAAGTAAAGTAGCCAGTAACTGGGATGGATATGGCTGCACTGAGAAAAGGATGCCACGCTCCTTTAGGAATTACCTTGTTTATATTGCTTTTAAGTCACTGAACATGTCCATGGTGAAATATAGACTTATATTTACAGAACTCTGAACAGTGTCTAACTGAGTTTCAGACTTATGTAGTTAATAAAAAAGCCTATTCTCTTCAGACAGCCTTGAATTCTTATTAAATGTATAAGTTTCATTTTAGACAGCAGGTTTCTACATACTGGAAGCCTCGGGCTAAAGCAAAAAGGAAAGGGAACTTGTATATGCTGGTACGTATAGTGCAGGAGGGAAAATTCCTCCTTCTGCTGCCAAGGCTCCAAGTAGTTTATTTGTAAGGTAGGTCTGTTTCTCTTGAAGAAGGGCAGGTAAAAAATACAACTCATAGAGAAAGTAGTTTTATTTCTGCTGCTCTCAAGGAGCTAATGTACTTTTAATTGGAAAAAGGCATGGAAAGCAGGTGGGAAAGGGGAAAACCTTTTGTTTCTTAATGAAAAATTTTCTCAGTTCTGCAGAAAGAGCCATAGATACCCTCTTGAGAATTTTTACTAGGATTAATGGAACTAGTGGTAGAAATGATGCTGTAAGGAATGAGAAAACAAGATCTGAATTAATAAAGCCTTACAATACCATGCAGTAAGTGCAGAAATTTCTTGTTTTTCACAGCCTGAAAACAAAGGCAAAGAGAAGTCATACAACTTGAATATAGCATAGTTTTTCTGTTAGAGCAAGAAAGTGAATCCAAATTGTTAATTCTTTAGGATCTCTTCCACCCTAGTTAGGAAACAGCTTTTTTTTAAGGCTTAGAGGTGGTAAGGTCTTTGACCTTATTTGGAATGAAAGGCCACATGGAGAGCAGTGCCTAATTTGAAAAGCAGACCTGAATCAAATGAAATAACACAATAAAAGCTGCATTTTAAGTATGGTGATCTTCACAGCCATACCAGTGTACTTGTAAAACCTACAAAGATCAGACTTTTTTTTTTTAACTTGATTTCAGTGTTTCACTGAAACATTAATTGCTTCCATTTCCAGGCAAAATGGCTCTCCTGAATTCTGATTTGGTTTGTTTTGTTGGGTTATTTTGTGTAGTGGAAGGCCAAAAATGCTCCCTCGTGGAGGCAATCCCATGTAGCAGAAGGTAGGAGGGCATTTGGAAATGGATGTTTTCCAGCTGCTCCTCTCACCTGCTGATGGGTGGCAGAAGTGACAGCAAATTCCACGTCAAGTGAGAAGGAAATGCAGGTGTGTCACTGTCACTTCTGCCTGAGGCTGGATCCTCCCAACACAACACGGATTCCTGAAGCAGCTGCTGCTGTGACTAAACTCGTGTGAGAGTTTTTATCTGGAATGCCAAGCCTAAAAAGCGTTTTGGAGCCATGTCACTGCTGTACGCAGCAGTGGAAATGAGGGGAATCATTGTTCTGGTGCAGACTTCACAGACAACTGTAGGAGAAGTAAAGCTCAGGAAAGGTGCAGAGCCTTGTGGAGTGATTTACAGAGGAACTGGATGTGACAACACGAGTCAGTCTAAAAAAAAAAAACAACAGCCCACAAGTTAAAACAGTGGAACAGCTTTTCCTCAGAGTGAAATGATGAAGACAAACAGATGAATGTAGGAGGAATAAAATAAATCAGCTGTTAACACTCTCTTTGAAAGCACTTTTAAAAGGAAATAAAATTGCTTTTTAGTGCTTTTTAGATTTTTTATCCTTTTAAAGAAGAAATTACAGTGCCTCTTGATTCTGTACATGTTAAAAATGAAATGTTGCCGGGTTCTGTGAGCACCTTTACATTGTGAGGAGCATTATGTGAAAATGACAACTGAGAGAAGATATCATTCAGCCCTATTTTTAACAAGTGCAACGAGATTGCTTAACTGCCATCAGCTCTCACGACTTTGGCCTCCAGTCCAAATTCATTTCACACAAAATTCTGGGGAGGAAATGGGCTTCACGCTGGGAAGAGAAAATTAAGAAATGTGGGTTAGAGAGTGCTTCAGTTTGGTGGTTCTGTCAAAAAGTGTCTGCAGCTTTCTGCCTAGATTTTACAAATTGAAAGCAGCATCTGTATTTGGACTCTGAAGCAAAAAAGAGCACAGCATAAATAGTCCTGATGTAAGATGCTTAATGTGTGAGTTCACCTAAGCAAATGATCCCATAATCTCTTCCAAATCCTGACAGAATGTTTCTGACCTTATCTCCTCCATATTTCTACAAAAACTGGTGTTCTTTTTGGTTCTGAATTGCAAACCTGATTTCCTGGGTTTTAAGCAGTTGCAGCAAGTGTGAAGTTTTCTGTGTCTGCCTTGCCATGAAGAGACTGTGCAGGATTTGAATCTATAATCATGGAACTGAAATTATGGTCTAGACTGTGTAGTTCTTGATAAATGTAGAACAAATGAAGCACCTGCAGTGGCTCAAGGCAGACTCAAGACTTCCCTAAGGTTCAGAATGGGTTTATTGCAAAGGTCTCTGTTACTTCAGGAGTAATGAAAATACAGTTCTAGTTTTAAAGCAGAAAATGCCGTCACATGTTTCCTGAAACAAAGCACTGAAAATTGAGTGTTGAGCAGTAATCTGCTTTTTTGTTCTATCTCCTAATCTCCCATGTTGATAATTACTTTGTAATAGCTGCCAAATCATTAAGGAGTGGAATATATTTACCTGCCTGTGCTGATAGAAGGGATGAACTTGAACAAAATTTGATTTTTATTATCAGAAACACTGTGGAAATGGCAGTGGATATTACATAAGATAGCCCTCACGTGCTCCAGGACTATGGAAAATTCAAGGGGATCCCAGCTGGGTTTCCTGGCCACAAGTTACACATGTAAGAGCAGAACTGCTTCTAGAACCACTTCTTGTCAATCATTCCCTCTCTGAATCTGCCTGCTTGGAGACTGCAGTAAAACTTGGCACTGCTGTGCTCTCAGTCTCCAAAATTTGTTTGTTCTATTTGAACATCCACATTTGAAAATTATGTTCTGCACTTTGTACTTCCTGGGTTTGTTTTTTGTGTGTCTTTGTTTCTTTCTTTGTTTGTTTCTTTGTTCCTTTCTTTCTTTGTTTTTGTTTATTTGTTTGTTTGGGTTTTTCCCCCTGCAGTTTGCCATTTTAATGTAGACTTTCAAATCCATGGGTATGTTCTGGTAGTTTCAGCAAAGTGTATTGCTTACTAGTTAAAATGATGTATTTTTGCTCATTGCATGGTGGATGAGGGAAAATAAAATGCTGTTGTGGAATAGATTCTAAATATTTGTGTAGATGTTTCATTTGGTAAGTGCCATTCTGCCTCAGCTGTTGATGGGGTTTTATTGCTTGTTTTGCAATCCAATATAGGGACCCAGGTGTACCAGGGCAGGCTGAATTATGCTGCATGTGGTTTCACAGGACCATATTAGTGTTCCTTAATCATTAAGGCACTGTGAATTGTGGCCATATATCTTTCAAAACAGCACATGGTTATAGCTCAGGAATGCATTAAGAAACTTAAACATAAATTAAGTACATGAAAAGATTGCTTAGATCTTGCAGACTCTGTTGCATTGTGGGTGCCTAGTGGTGGGAAAGGATAATTCCTACAATGCTTTCTGTCTGTGGGTTTGAAAAAGGTTTTACAGAGGGTTCTTGTACCTGTCTGCAGGTGAGAAGATTGAAACAGAGAGAAAAGAAAAGTTTTTCCAAGGTCTCCTGGAAAGCACATGTGGCTGGAGGGAAAAGCAATCAGTTCAGAGGTCTGGGCCAGTTCTCTGTTCAAGTGCTCTGCTGCCTCCTTTGCTTCCAGCTGTTCCTGTTTCCCAAGAAAGCAAACATCTCCACTACAGCTTCCAGGCAGAATGTGGTAAGTGTTCTGAGAAAGCTCTGCCAGGAATTTCTACCTTTGTTGTTTGCTTCTAGCAGCATTACACTGGTAACCATATCAAGCCTAATTTTTTTTAAACTAGTTGATGCCACTATAATTCCACTGTTCCTTTTTTTGAAATTAATTGAGTTATTCTGTATTTTTATATACAAAAATGAAGGTAGTTTACCCCGATTTTCTGCATTACAATTCCTAATATTCTGCTTTTGAAGAGAGATCTTCCTGCTGAAATAGATCTCATAATCTGTTTATATGAATAGAAATTGCATCAAGTGCAAAATCAGAGGGATGGCATTAGCTTTACATCAAGTAAAGTTCTTATTCAGATATAAGTTATTAAAAAAGGGAGAAAAAAAAAGGAATTATTTTTCTTTTATTTCTTGACTATCTATGAAACTGTTCAGCTTATTTCTGTGAATGGGATCCTACTCTTTGCTCAATTCCTAGAACTGCCATCATACCAATCTTGGCTTCCCCAGGCCTGTTTCCTCAGGACCACGCTGCTTTTCTCTGACAGTAACGATGCCTGAATTTATATTTAAGCTTTCTGATGGACACATTGCTGGTTGGAGTTGGTTGGAAGTCTCTAGACACAACATTCTCAGCTCTCTGGGGGAGCTGGTAAGCTCTTTTATTGGAGTTTCAGCCTGCAGGTGTGCTGAGCTCCCCAGGTGTGTCACTCTGAGACCTGAGCAGCCCCCACAGCAGTGGGTTTGCAGATGCTTTCCTAGGAACAAGGGCAGCTTGTCCCTCTACACCAACCCCTCTGCTGGTGTGAGCAGTGTTAGTAACCCACAAAGATCTGTAGAATTTAAAGCAGGATTTAATATGATTAATCATCATCCCACTGGATTTGACTGACATTTTGGTACTGGCTTCTGTGCAGCAGAAATAAGCTTTTAAGAATAAAACATTTTCTGTATTAAAAGGGTACCCTCGTTGTAGCTGCAGCAAACCTAACGTGAGAAATGACTCTGTTATGCACTAAAATTGGAGCTCATGTGACAGACAAGGTAAGAGCCCAGGGTTCCAGCATGTACACAATGGTTTGCTAAATGGAATAAACACAAACAGATCTAATTCTGATGCTTTCTAACTTGTGCATGCTTGACTTCAGAAGTCAATAACACTTTTCAAGACAGACTATCTGAGCATTATCTGAAATTGAATAGGTGTCTTTGCTTAGGAGTTGGTTTTTTTTTCATGACACAATGCAATAATATACACAGAGTATCTGGACTTCTTAAAATGCATATTCTTCCCTGAAAATGGCAAATTATGTATTGCACATACTTTGAAAATACTAATGCTACATTTTTGTATGAAAACATAATAACAGGATTTTTATTGACATCCAGATGTGACCTTTGCTTTCTTTGAAAAACAGATTTTCAACTGCAGGACTCAGATGTAGTGTGTCCTGCTTGTTAGTGGGAGTGTTTTTTCCTCTGAAATCCAAGTATTTGCATATAGATTTCAATCCATAAAATTGATGTAAGAATAACTTTGTTTCCAAGATTACAGTTAGTAACATATGTGCAGACTCATAATTTTTTTCATCATAATTTATTGGTATCTTGTTCCTTGTAATTCCTGGCTAAATCTGTCATCATTTTGTGTGGCCTTTTCAGGGCTGCTGGTTGCTCTGTCTCAAAGTTTCCTTTCCATTTCATTCAGTGCTGTATATTATCCTGAGACCTGATCTCTACAGCAGATTTCATTTTTAACATTCTGATGCAATGAATGGCAATAAAATGAGGCGAGTTTTCTAACTGTGTCAGAAAATCATGCCATTGATATTTCTTATTGAAGAAGACATTTAAACACTTTTTAAAGGTGTTTTAGTCATCTTGGCAATGTGCAGTGTGTAGAAGCTAAGGATATGTGACTCAGGAGAAAATGTTGGTACTCATTTAAGGAAAAAACTCTGTTTGTATTCATACAGAGCCTGAGTTGAGACCCAGGGGAGCAAACAGAACACTCTTCATCACATACAGGAGAAAATCTGCAGTTGATGTAAATTTTTATAACTCAGTTGACTTCAGCAGAGCAATGCTGATTTATAGGAGATGAAGTGTTTTGCACAGTGGTGGTATTTTCTTTGTTTACTTAAAAAACAGCTCTGCTTAATATTGGTCAGAGCAGCAAAATCAGGTTCCCTGACCTGCATCCCTGTCCTCAGCAAAGCCCTTCTGGATTAATATTAAGCAGAGTAGGATCAGTATCTGCTACAATATATGCAAAATACCAAGAGGCATTTCCACACTTTTTGTTTCCTTAGTGCTTTGAGCCACTTTGTTGGATCAAAGCAAGTTGAAAGCTGGGCTAAGCAGATGGTTTGGGATTTCCCTGAGGAAGACTATCCTGGGGAGACACAGAACTGGAGCAGGGGATTGCTTGCTTGGGGAGTTACTGAGCAGCAGTGGGTGAGAGTTTGTGGGGCACAGGTGGCTGTGAACTGGAAGAAGGGTTGGCACAACCCAGAGCATCCCTAACGCTGCCCTTCACCGCCCGGTCTGAGACGGCTGTGGGAGCAGTGGAGGGAGGAGGGAGTGTGTCCCCTCTTCCCCCAGCTGCCTGGGGTGCACCCCAGCTTCAGTGAGGAGTTCAGTCTGTGAGTTACAACGTTTGCTGGAGAAGCCAGCTTTGTGTTTCGGTTTGGGGAGTCCTGTTTTGTATGCAAACCTCCCCGTTTGCAGGAGGAGAATGTTCTCCAGGGGGTGTTCCTGCTGCTTCAGGTGCACAGGTCTGCAATTCATTAAACCCTGTGTGACAATATTGGCTCCTACCAAAGCCAGTAATGCTCATTTACAAAATGGCAAGTGGAGCCCTGTGACAGTCCAGCTCCATGAAATATATCCCAGTTACTGTGCAATTTGCAAATTTTACAAGTCCTACACAACAATGTCCTTCGAGTGGAAGGTCCCTGCTCATGGCAGGGGGCTGGGAACTATGTGATCTCTAATGCTTCTTCAACCCAAACCATCCTGTTTGGTTCTGGAAATACCAATTAAGAATTTTTAGGAGTTCTTGACAGTATTTTTCAGTAGTTAAAGTGGCTTACCTGTTAAATCTCTAAGTCACAGCATGAATTTAATTCATACCAACCCAAAAATCTTGGCTGTATCTAACCCAGACAGCACCTTGCTCTCCAGGGAACACCAGGACAGCTGAAATTTGTTGATAGTTTGAGCAAGTGGCTCCCACATGCAAATGGCTGGCAGGTAACTTTTCAGTCAGAAGCACCTCACAGCTGAATTGATGATGTGTGTCATATTGGGGGATGATATAGGAAAATATAGCAAACACAGATTTGACATATTTGCAAATTTTTTTTTCTCATACCATTTGTATTGTTAAAAACTGTGTCTCAATTTAGATGCACCCAGCCTGTACTTCTGTTGTTTATATGAGTGTGAATTGGCACAGTTGTGAGAGCTCTATCCTATGTACAATTAACAGAAGTAGGAATTGGGTGTTTTGCAATTCGAGTAAATCAACCCATGAAAGTTGTATAAAAATATAATTCCATTGGCTGCTGCAAATATTTAGAGACAATCCTGGGCAAGCATCTTACTTGGTGGTGGAAGATCACCTTTAGAATAAGGATTAATGTACATTTCAATATTTATTCATAGGGGGTTTTAATTTTTAGTTTCAGCACACATCCATAGTTGCTCTCAGTCAAAACATCTCTCTTCATATTAACTCAGAGTGCTTCTGGTTGTAAAAAAAACAGTGTTATGAGATGTGGGAGTAGAATAATTATCTCTCTGATACAGCATTAAGAAATTCCCTGCACGGAGAAAGACAGATTTGCACTTGCTTTGTCTTCTGTGGGTGTAAGAGATAATGGGAGTATAAATCTCTGTAGGATAATAAAATGTATAATTTAGAATCTCTGCATAAGATTAATGCCACACAGTTTTTTCTTCTTCCCCCCTCCCTGCCTCCCCCCTGTTTTTAGTTAATGAGATTAGTATTTTCACAGGTTACAGTTTCATTATCAACCAAAATAATCAACTGACCATAACATATTTACAGGATTTTGGATTTTAAAAAAATTAGTTCTTAGGGTCACTGTTTTAAGAATAAGATTGTTCCTTAATAATTTTAGTGTAGACTTTTAAAACTCATTTTTTATTTGGTTGCCAGGACTTTTTATTGGTATATTCTATGACAGTGTTTTTAGTTTAGGAATTGATCTTTCTTGAAATATGGTACCTTGTGATAATGAAGTGGAAATACAGGAAGGAGAAGTAATATGCAAAGAAGGAATAGGTTATTTGGTATCAGTGTTAGCACTGCTTACCAGCATGTAATAAACTACAATAGTTTTGTGAGATACTATGTCTCATCAAGCCTATTACCAGGTGTTCTTACTTCTAAAAATAGAAGGTATTGTGTTAGTGAACTCTGTCCAGAGAGGCTGAACATCAGAAGGCTCTCAGAGCCTTTGTTGCTGTTTTGTAAGAAATGTTGGAAGGAGTGGAATTAAGGGGCTGGTTCCTGGTCATCCTGAGTGCTTTGGCATTCGACCTCATTTTCTGTGTTTGGGTTTACCCAGGGAGTGTAAGGGTCACAGTGCAAAGCTGCTTGAGATCCCAGGTGATTTGGCAAAAATGTGTGTCACAGGATGCTGTTCCCTAATTTTGCTGCTAGGAGTTCATGTTCAGCTTACTTGTTCCAGTAAAACCTCATCCTGTTCGTATTTATCAGCTTCAAAATGTTGCTTCTCATTGCATGAGACTTTCTCAGACAAATGGTTCCTGTGAACATTTTGTCTTTTGAAACTTTGGACTGCTTACTGTCTAATTTCATTTTAATGCTTAACAGTTGGATTGGATCCATTTTCTATTTTTTTTTTCAAGATTGTAAATGGTTTCTCTTTGAGGCTAAACTTTCACATTCAATCTATAATTAAAGCTAATCTGGAAATTAGGTTGTGTTTTGGAGTTGAAGATCATTTCCTTTGTCAGGAAACCATTCAAGGATACCCTCTATATGCTTTTTACATGCCTTTTCATTTAAACTACTCAAATGAAATAAATAGCTCAGTATTCTCTGGAATTCAGTGGGATTTAAACATTTCTTCATGTTGATACCATGTGATGTGTGCTGTGGTACCCCTTCCTTAAAATCTTTTGCTTAAACTCAGACTTTGTGCTGTTTATTTTTAGAACTTATTAGAGAGGTGCTTCTAAAGTGTCCCTCAGCAGAGGGGTGTGTGAAACCCACTGCAGTGATTCCAGCAGCTGGGAAGGACTTTTTGGTCTGTCCAAGAAAGCACTGCTCAGTTCTCTGTCACCTTCCAAGCTCTGCAGAGTGCACTGAGCCTCTCTGAGTGTCCTCTCCCCTCACCCTGCCCTGAGCCATCTCTGTCATACAACAGTGACAATGCCACTACTTTAGGAACCAGTTCTGAACAAAATTAGCCATTAAAATCCAATTACAGGCAAAAGAAATGCTTTGGAGATACCTGGCGTGCTGCGTTTGCTGAATTATTGCAAAGACAAATGTTTACACCTCATAAGTGAGTTTATGAGTATATAATTTCTGGCAGTGCTCAGTAAATAGAATTAGAAAAAGTGGAGATGCCATCAGAGGCAAACAAATTACTTCATCTTTTTCCTAAAATGGAAACTGAGAGTACACTGATCTGCTTTTTAAACACTTTTATTGCACATCGTATCCTGTTTCCAGGAAAAAGAACAGACTCATTTTGTTCCAAATATCTACCATAATAAGAAACATTCCCAGAAAGATGCTTCCAAACCACAATCTTCAAGGTTTAAAAGTGCTTTTTTAAATCTAGTTCTTCAATCCATCTCTGTTATAAGATTGCAAATTGCAGAGCCTGGTCTTTTAATCCATGTTTCTTTCTATTTATGCCATAAATATGCCAGAAAATAGCTGTACATACTTTAATTTGATACAAATTCTGCAGCATTTTCTTCCTTGGTAAACTTAAAATCGAATAATAATAATAATAGTTTTACTTAGCTGTTAGGTTGTGCTTTACTGGGTTAAAAAAGACTGTGTAAAAAATCAATTAGGAAAGGTTTAATGAATAGAATTGTTTTTCCTTACTTATGCCTCTCATTGTGATAATTAAAAATGCTTTTGTTTTTCTACTGTGAGAAGCTGCACTGCATCAAGGCCAGAGTGTTTACAGAGGAGTGATGTATAAGCTCTGTGAAGCCATAAACCAAAGTGCAACAAGCTGACATTGGGTTGGCTTCTCTAAGTTTCAATTATTACAGGTTTGTAATTTTACTTGGGACATGGTGAAAGTTTATTTATATAAATGTTAGTGATGTTGTTTATAATTGTGTCCATAGGATCAGCATAGAACATCATTGATCAAACCCATTGAGGCTTTGCTTTAAATCAACTGTGAGAAATTTGACAAGTCCATAGTTGTCTAATATAGATTTTTTTTCCCTGATATGCTTCAGGTATCAAAGTCAGAATTGCAGAAACATCAAAGAACGAACTCCAATTTACAAATCTGTCAATAAGAGCAGCCAGCAGCATTATGATTGATGTAATTTATTATAAGATTACATGAGGGAAGCTCAACACAAATGATTTCTGCAGCACTTGTTACTTATAGATTTTACAAGCAGTAACATTTAGAATAATGACCATCTAATATACTTCTCTGCAAACCACAGATAATAAATTTCAGTTATTGGTTCAACTTGTGAATTGGTAGCTCATATTGAGATAGGTGCTGTTGACAATTCTTTAGGTCCCTTAGTCAGAGGTTATGATGTTTAATTTTGACATCACAAACCTTGTATTTGGCTGTTTAGAGGAACCCTTTGAGTTCAGTTTACCAAGCAAACTTTATAGTTATTGTTCACCCTTTTCCATTCTATCCATCCTTATCCTTCTGGAATCATCACCTTTAATTGTATATTTGTATTAAAAGAATATATCATGTCACAGGCTGAGAATCAGTCTCTAGGTAGCTTTTCACCCTAAGTAATTGATAATGACTTACTAAGAAGTGTAGTATCAAAAAAGTATTTTCAAATTTGTTGTTGCCCTGTAGCTTCTGGGTATTCCTGTCTCTTAGAATCAGCAATTTGTGTGGTATCGAGTTCAAAGCTTAAAACATGCTCAGAAATATGTTGTTAACAATTTCTGCCACTCTGTTAGTGGGAGTATTTGATCTGACAAGACTTATGTTCTCTCAAAAGCTGTTGAGTACTATAAAAAAGAATTAATCCTCTAAGAGTAATTAATAATATTTAATCAGATATTGTATGATTTTCCCTGGAATCAATATCCAGGTGGATGACTCAGAGCAGTATGACTCACACTATTTACTCTTTGGAAATATTGACAAACCAATTTGTTTTAGGGGAAGTATATAATTTTTCTGAATTGGAATAAACATGAAAAAATGGTATCTTGAGACCTGTCTAAGATGCTGTCTGTCTCCTGTTGGCATTCTGCAGCAGTAAAGAGAATTGAATTAGGTTTGACATCAGTAGGTTTGACTCAGAAAGGGCTGTTGTTGGGGGTTTGCTTTAGGACTCAGAGCCTGTTGCTCCCTTGGAGGTGCCATAAGACACTGACATGCAGCAAAGCACACCTGTTCAGTTGGGCTCTCAGAGCTGCTGCTCTTCCTGGGAAATAGATTTGAATATTAGTATGTTTACAGATTTTTAATACTGATGTTGGAGGTTTGTGCTGCCATAATCTTAACAGTCAGGGTGCCTTTTCATGGGCAATGAAAACAAAATCTGGAGAAGAAGGGGAAGAAACCTGGCGTTAAATACTTGTGCTTCTGGATTGTCAGCAGTGGCTGAAGCTGAAGTGTGAAACAGGCAGAGGCACAGACCTCCTGACACCTGTCAGACACCTATTATTTCCTAGAGGTGAGTAAAGAATCCTTGAGCTGGAAAATGAACCACTTTCCCTCACTGTGAGAGATATTGTACACAGATGTGAAAGCCTGGTGTGTATTAGTGTGGCAGAGTCGAGCATGGCTGCAGTGGGACCCTCAGCTGTGACCTCTGCTCCTCCCTCCTGAGAGAGGGCAGAAGGAGCCTTTAAATTCCAGAGACAGCCCATGGTCCTGCAGCAATTCCAGTCCTGAACCTTTTGTCCCCTGACAAGAAGATTTGCTGTAACTTGCAGTAGTGTCAGAAGGGGGGTTGCAGGTTTTAGGAATACTTTTCCCAGCTCTACTCCACATCTAATATTGAAGAAATCTTCCTCTGCATAGGGACAGCTTTTGGTTTTGTGCCATAGCAGCTTTTATTAAGTTTGGAAGCACGGTGTTTTTTGCAAAAATATAATAAAATTGAAAAACCTCTAATCAGCATCTATCATTAATATTTTGATTTAACATCAATGAATACATATCCTTGTTCATAGCCACACTACACTGCTTTGAATTATTTTACTGCAATACTCATTTGAGCCATAGAAAATAATCTTGTGAATGACCTCAATTTCAGCTTGGGGAGCACTTAGAAACGTTTAATCAGGTTTGTCAGATCAATGGAAAGAAGTTTGCATAATGAAGAATGAAGAACTTGCAGTAGTATTACTTAAATCAAGTAGGGGAGTTTAAATTGATTCTTATTTGTTGTTTACTGCTTCATCTGTGTTAAACTCCAATCTCATTTTTAACATTATTTACAGAATGTGCTGTCCGTGTTCTGGCTTGTTGTTGTCCTGTTTTTATGCAGTTATTTCCAGTTTTAAGCATTACTTTAACTTGACTTTAGTCTTCTAACCCAGGTGCCTCTCTGCATTGACTATATTTTAGAAGACTTTGGCTCATAACTTATTCCCCAGGCTGGAAGCTGACTCCTAAGAGCCCCACACCAGCCAATCAGGCTGTGTCTCTTCCTTCCCCCTCAGGACCCTGCTGCACACTGGTGAGTGTTGATCACTCAGCACCTCTGACAACTCCTACATGACTCAGTGTGAGCACACACCTTTCTCTGCTACCCCAGGGTGCTCAGAACATTCAGTGCTTTGTCCTCACACCCCTGGGCCAGACACCAGGGACCCCACTTTGGTGAATTCCAGTGAAATTTGTGCCTGCACACCCACAGGCAGTGTGTTCACATCCCATGTGCAGGGATAGGAACAGGTGAGAGCATTCCAGGTGCCACTGGCCCACCCAGCTCTGCCCTGAGCTGTCACACACAGGTTTGCTGTGCCAGGGCAGGCTGAGGCTGCCAGCTTCTCCCTTCCAGGTCTTTCCTAGCTCACTGCTTCCTGTGTGCCCTGGGCCAATGTGAGCTCCAGATCACTTCTGAGAGCATATTATATATTACACTTTTATAGTATATAAATACATCATATTTGGAGGCAGAATTTTTCATCCACTGTTCATGTGATGGAGGGGTAGAAGGGGTAATTGTTTCTGAGCACAAATTAAGCCAGACACAGAGTGTTCTCTCTTTATAACACCTCTTTCCTTTTTTGTTTTTCTTTCTCTCTTTTTCCTGAGTTAGTCCCTGATGCCCAATGTAGATTTGCTTTCCAGCTAAGTATAATTTTGTACTTTTCCAGGAGCATAGTTATCTGTAAAGTACAGGCTCTGACTTTTTAAAGAGATGCTTTGGGATTGTGTTTATCAGATTTGGGGAAACCATACCTTATTAAGTGCTCTTTTTTTCCCCTCTCTGAAGGTTGAAAATGTCTTTCTGAAGTACATCAAAGCTAGAAAATGACAGGGCAATTAATCCTTTAAAAATTTATTCAATAGTAATTAGTAAACAGATACTGTCTCATACCCACTCAGCATGTTTTGTGTATGCAGTTTGGTTTTGTGGAGGCAGATTGCTGTCAAGCTAGAAGCTTCAACACCATGAGTTTCTATTGACAGGAATTTGATCACATAGTATTCACTGAATCTGGGACCAGGTTTTGGCTCTGGCAGTGCTATTAGCTGTGAGATAGTTGCTTTGTTCCTTCAGCTGATACAAACTGGCACATAGTTTGTAGATGACGAATAGCCAAATAGTTTCAGATTTCTATTTCGTAACTTGTACAAGTAGCAGCATTATCTTTGCTTTTCCCCTTTTGTCTGTGAATCCTGTGTCCTTTCTGTGCTGCAGAGCAGTTGCTGTGCAGGAAAGGAGGCAGCTGCCTGCCCTCCAGAACAGGCACAGCCTGGGAGCTTCCCTGACATGGTGGCAGATGAGCTTTGCAGCCTTCTAGGACAATGAGAAAACAGACTCTGGGTCTCCCACTACTGGGGAGAATTGTCTGACCTCCAGGCTGTTATTCAAATACACATATCAACATATATGCACTATAATATATGCACATAAGCACTCCTGTCTTGGGAAAACCCCTTAGCAACTCTGTGTTACTCTGGCCACAGCATGTCTTGAACATAACCTGAGAAGAAACCCCTCAGCAAACTGGATTTTAGATGTGCTCAGAGTGGGGTAATTGGAGCCATGCACAGAGGAGAAGTCCTCAGCATTCAGGGAGCTTTAAGGGCAAAGTGAAGTGCCTGGGAAGCAGAGGCTCATCGCTGGTTGGGAGGCAGCTGTGTATATGCTGATACATACACAGAAATTGTTCCAAATAGTACAACCTTCTCTCATAGAAGTGTGGGTATTCCACTATTGTCTTAAGGATCACAGGGGAATTTGCATTTTTACAGTGTGAAATAAGGTGAAGGCTAGCTAGTTGAGATGACAAGTGGTTTCAGCAGCTTTCTCCACTGCCAGAGAGCTGAATGGTTCTCAAGAGTGACTTGAAATGTTTTTTCCTGTGCATCTGAGTCTATCCATAATTGCAGGGCAGGTATTTTACTGCTGTGTCTGATAAAAGCATAAGAGAACACAAATTATGCAGGCAGATTTTAGAACGACTGTGTGGTTTCACACAAGTTTGTTAACTTTTTATACCATTGGCTTAGGATGATGCCCTGAGCAGTCACTTGTCATGTACCCACAGCCCAAAAACCCCAGACAGATTTTTGTGTGAAAAATTCATGCTCTGTATGTTGGACCAGCAGTTAAATGGATAGATATAAAAGCCTCTGTGGTGGGTTCTCTGTTGTAGGATGCAATGCATTATTCATGACACCAACCTGCCTTGGCAAGCTTAAATGTATTTCTTGCTTTAACTCAGATATGTATCCAAATTCAGAAACTATATGTGACATAGCATCTACCACTTTGATCCAAGCATATCTTACTAAGCCTCTCACATCTCTGTCAGTCACTGGGGAGGGAGGATGTGAAAGGTTCACCTGAATGTTACTGGATTTGAAATTTATTGTGGGGAAGAAAAGATTGTCTTTGGCTGTTGCCTTGCTAATTTATCTTCATTCCAAATGGTAAACATGTTGGTAAATGTGAATGAAAAGCCTCCAGAGTATAAATAATAAATGCTTCTTCCAGCTGTACTGAGTGCTTTACGTTTCTGAAATGATGCCAGTACTTTTTCTTTTGCTTTTAAATGGATGCATTGTTACACAGTGCTGTGCTCTCTGCTAGGCTCTGTGAAGGCCTTTATCTGTGTTCATAAGTGTTGATTTATATAATTACTAGCATAAAACATCATATGCTGCAAATTAAACACAAACAAATGAAATGAATATTCAGGGAGTCCTTAACAATTTGTAGTATTCTGTACAAGCGCAGTGCAGATGTTTAGGAGTTTCTCACTTCTTCACAAGTAATAGATGCTTTTGTTTAAAATTTCTGAATTATGAACGTATTTATGTGTTTTCTTACTAGGATAATGTTTGTGAATTTATCTTACCCGGATTATAATTATTACATTAGATCCACACAAATTATCATAGTAAGTGAAATAAAAATGTGTCCTTTCCCTCCACCCCATCCTCCATTTCTAATCATAAAATTGAAGGCACTGACTTAGATTCCTTCAGGAGTCCTTTACACCCTCCAGTCTGGCTTCCTGAATGTATAACATTCATGTAAATATATCTTAGACACAAGACAAATGCATAAATTAACTATCCTTCATAATTCCTTTGAAAATCACAGTATGAATACAAGGTTATAAATACATTATATTATTTTATATTATATTATTTTCCAACAGTGGCAAAGGTAATGCCTACCAGAAAAAACCCACAAGGTGAAATCTTTGGAGCAAAGAGTGATTTAACCTTGGATTTTCTTGGCAACTGCTGTAGTGCATTTGCTTTGCATAGACCTGAGAGTTGCTCAACAGCAGAAATAACTGCTGTTAACACTGGACTTACAGAGCATTCAGGTATGGTGGCTCTGCAGTGCATCAGGATAAATCTTGGGCACTGCACATTTTAATAACAGGTGAAAACAGAATTCTTTTCAAAAGTAGTCAATTTGTAGGACTCCTCTTTTCAGAAGTAATTTCCAGTTGATGACTAGAAAATAGATTTTATTGTCTGTCAGCATCCTGTTGAGATGGAGTTCAAAGCAGAGCATATAAAACCCATGATAGGCTTCTCTGCTGAAATGCTGTTTATTCTTTAGATGAAGTTAAAAGGTGTAAGAGAAATGTGCTGTGTTGGAGAATATTTGTGGGAGTCACAAAGAAACCAAGCTTTTGCATGGTTTTCTTTTTTTAATGTGGATAAATCTATGGCTAAACCACTGCCTGCAATTTCTTTCCTGAATTGGCTCTGCTTTACCATGGATGAAATTCCAGTCAGTTGCCTTCCTTTCCTGAATGCATGGTCATATAATATGACTCTGCATGACATAGTATCTGCAGGTAGAAATTTGATAATGGCACATTAAAGATTATTGTCCCATGGAAGTTAATGAATATTTGAGCCATCTGTGTCAGGGGAAGTGTGATTAGGGCAAAAGTGCAAGAAGTTTTTCAAAGAAGGCAAAGCTTCAGTGATGACTGGAGAATCTCAGCTGTCGGAAGGTGTTTGATACGGAGCTGTACAGTGAATTTAGAGCAGAGATTTGATCACATTTCATTTAAGAGAAATTTCCTCTCTCTTTTTTAGGTATAGGAAAATCTCATGAGGAATTGGTCATACTTAGACTGCAGAATGAGGTACTTAGCTGCTGTTTTGCTGTATTTGCTGCTCTCTGGACATGTATTGCCTCAGGCTGTTCATTCTCTTCTCGCCAAGGCACTGAAGCTCACAATTTCTTATGCTTCTTTTGAGGGCAAATATATTTGATCTCTACTTTGTGCAGTGTTCTGGCCCTGTTTCATCATCATGAGTTAAACCCTCTTCAGAATCCTTCAAAACCTCAAAGAGCCTTGACACAGCAGAACTTTTGGAGCTGAACTCTGTTGTGCTCCAGGAGCACATCCCTGGCTCTCCACAGCACTTTTCTGTTTCCAGCGTGGGCAGGGCTGCAGAGCAGGCAGCTCCTGAGCTGTATCTGAAGAGACCTCAAGAGTAAGTGCAGGAATTAGTGGAAGCAAGTGATAGCTGTGGAACAAAACCACGCAGTCAATAGACATAGACAGGAAACAAACAGTCACCGAAGGCGTGAACTCATTTAGGATTTGGCTCAAGAGCAGCACTAAATGGGAGCAGATGATAATCAGCTTCTGCACTGCTGGTGCAGAGGGTAATGAATGAATGAGGAGCCCTACTGAGGCAGCAGCAGCATTTGGCCAGCTTGGCTTTGATTTCATTACAAGTGTCAGGCGCTTGTGTCTAGACTGGTGCTTTGGCAGCTAATTGATCTCTAGCATTTGATATGCTAATTATTTCTTTCATAATATGCTAATACGTGTACGGTGAAGAAACACCTTTTTAAATGCTAGGAGGATCTCAGAGGCATATTTGAAACTGGAAAGTAAGACCTGGAAATCTTGATTTATGTCACTACAATATACAAGTGACCGAAGGTTTCTAGGTGTGGGAATTTAGCTGGAAAATGAGAATGTTAAGACAGAAATTGTTTAGTCATACAGTGACTGTACAGGGCATGTAGCAGGCTGCCCTGCACAGCCCAAACAGAGATAATTGGTGTGGGTTAAGGAATATGTTCTTCTGTCCAACCCCACTTTTTTTGCTGCTGCTATATGGATGTTCTTTTCTTGTCAGTAATTTGGATGTCATAGTTTTTCTCATGTTTCCTACAGTAAGAGAAGGAAAAACAAATAGTAGTGAAGTGTCACCTCCCAGTTCTCCTCCAAGATACAACCTCTCTGCATTGTGACTGCTTCTCCAGGCAACTGGTACTTGCTGGCTCTGAATTCCTACCATTTGACCATTCAGAATCTGGTGTTAATTGACTGCTTCCTGTTCATTCCTAGATTTTTTTTGTCCTTTTCCTCTTTGGATTTGCTTCACCCTCTGGGTACTTTAAAATACAGTCTGAGGAGTCTCAGTCATTACCTTTCTGTAGCTCTGTGTGGAATTTTAATTGTACATGTTCTTCAGGCTGTGACAGAAAGGAGCCATCAGGGAGAGTTTTCATACACATTTTCTTTTGTCCGTCTCCACTCAGATATTCTGAAAAATACTTTTATTAAATACGTATTTGATAGGTTTGAAAGCTATCAAAGTAAGTCTGCTGAAAGAGAGCTACTGAGGAACCCTCCAAGGACCTAGGATGGGGCTGGAGCACACATTACTCATGTAGGACAGAGCCAGAGGCAGAACCAGGACCCTTACTGACCTTTGGAGGTCAGCCACGTTTGGCAATTGAACAATTTAACTTCATGAAATATATTTAAAAGAAAGCTGCTAGGTTTTCTTCTATACAGACAGCTTTTGCATGGGCTAATATGTGTCCCAGTGCCACTGGGTAGGTACTAATTAGATTACTAATATGTACTTAAAGTTTTAAATAATAGGAAAATATCTGCTCTATGTTTGGCTCCAGTCCCTGGCAGCAGATCAGATGAACACCTATCAAGTGGTGTAAGTGCATGGGCAGACTGTGCAACCATTACTGGGAACAGATTCCATGTCTGCAGTAATAAGGTTATCACTGTGCTCAAAGCCCTAATCACCTTCTTGTTGACAAGAGAGAACTTCAGTTTTACTCACAGGAGTATAAGAAACTGATTACTTAGCTCTGCAGACCAAACCAGCCCAAATAAAACCACCCATTCATTTTAGAGAGCGAAGTGAGTGAACTGATTGATGAAAAAACTCAGTGGAGCTGTGTTTACTGCACTCCAAAGCAGCAAATCCAAATGCTTTCTTTCAAGAGATATTATGTACAGTTAAATTCAACAAAATTCTGCAAATGGTGTGGAATCACAGAAGTGTTTTAGGCAAAGACAGATATTGTTATAATGGAATTTCATGTGTCATTCCTAGCTTCAATTTGAGCCTCTTGAGAACTGCTGTGAAGCTGGTGACTAAGGAGAATTTCTCACCCTCAGACAAATGTAGGTGATAAAAGGATCTGGTCCACCATCAAGACATCCTTCTTGTTTCAAACAGTTAAATTCCTTCGCTTGCAAATCTGTTTTTTGGGAGCAACAAGTACCTGACGTCCTGCATCTCCCTCCTTAGCTGGATTTCTCAAGGGAGTAATTTTACATGAAATTGAAATTGGCAAAATGTAATTTTACATTAAAAGAAGAACTCCTTAATAAATCTTATTTGTGGCCCTTTACTTCTGGTTCTGAAAATGATTTCCTGTGTCCACACAAACCCTGCAGCAATAGACTTGAGAAATAATACTTGGAATAAATTGTGGACTCTTTCATCTTTTAGCCCAAAGAGTTCCATCTGGCTGAGACCATCTAGTTATACCATAACTGCCCCCTTGAGGCTTCATTGATGAGGCTAAAAGCTTTGCCACTTTCATCTATGTGCATAATATATGACAAAAGCCACAGAAAGTAATGCCTCAATATGCTTGCAGCTTATTCAGACATAGCACCCAGAGGTGTTATTGTTGCAGTTTTAACCAGGAGCCTGGTTGGATTATTGAAATAT
The DNA here is from genome assembly GCA_013398075.1 of Notiomystis cincta. Taxonomy (NCBI): domain Eukaryota; kingdom Metazoa; phylum Chordata; class Aves; order Passeriformes; family Notiomystidae; genus Notiomystis; species Notiomystis cincta. Next base: position 165,100 of record VZRX01009959.1, read on the forward strand.
ACCTTAAATAAGAAAAGTAATTAAAAATTTTAGGTAATCTGAACAATTAAATGTAGTGACTTCACTATAAAGAAACTTAACTGCTTCAGAAATACCATGTGCAGCTAAATTGACTTTAAACAAAAGTGTGTTTGAATGTTGAGTTGAGCTTATTTTAGCCATGTTGGTGCCTCATGCATTTTCTTTCCCTAAATATCCTAGACATTTAGGAGTGGTAATGTCCACCAAAAAAATCATGGCATAACCATTGTAAGCACAACAAAAGTCTCCATAAGATACAGCTACGCATAGGAGATTTGGTATTACAAAATTCATCCTATCAACAAGAAAGAGAAAACATATCTTTGAAGAATTAAGTTAGATGTGTCAAACTTGCCATGCCAAAAACATGGGGGAAAATTTTGAAAATGGCCTAGGAGTAAGTCAGTGGGGATGAGGAGAATGGACAGAAAACTGATACTGCATGACACCAGTGAATGGTCAGGAAGAAAGAAATCACATGGAGAGCATGAACTCCAGGTGAGACTTGTGTGTGGAAAAGTTAACAAGTTAATGGAAGTGTAAAGGGATATCAGTTAACCATGGAGAACTGTTCTCCAGAAAGCTCATGGCAAATAAATGTCCCCTTAATGTGCCATATAATGGCCTTCAAACACCATCATGGTCTGGGACAATGGTACCAGGTGTCTCACCCACTCACATCACTGTGCTCAGGTGCAGGGTCTGTTTGTTACACCAGGAACAGCCTCCTCAGCAGCTGGGTTAATGGCACTCAGTGGATTAATTAGAGGCTGCTCTGCAGTGTGTGCAGAGTGTTCTGACAGCTCAGTGATGCACCTTGGATGCACCAGCTTGTATTCTGAGAAATGCAGTATTCCAAACCCACTTTCTCATGTGTGGTTTATAAGTAGTGCTTGCATTTTTAAATCTCTCTCAACAAAAGCTTTCAGATAATCCAGGCTAGCTTCAGATAAATCAGGGACTGTTTCTCTAGCCCAGCTGGGCTTGGAGCTACCCTGCTTTTCTCAAGATGTGTGTTTAGGTTCATTAAACATCTGCTGAGAAATGTATATGATATGCTGAGTTAGTTTTAGAAGACTGGAGTGCTGCTGAATGAATAGCAGTAGGTAAATAAACCACATTTTGAACTCTCGCTGAGAGACACAAGCCAGGATTTCAGCCTGAGCACAAGGATTGCTGACTGGCCTAGAGGGGCAGCTCTGTTCTGGAGGTGGTGATTGGAGCCCAAAGCAGTGTTTTATAAAGCACAATTCTGAGTGGGGCTTGCACAGTGGCAACTGAGTCAGACAAGATTTTAAACATATTCCCTTACTTTTCTCTTTATTTTTAGGATATTCCCTTCAGGGGCTTTCATTCATAAACTATGTTTTGTGTAAGCATGATACGACAACACTAAAAATTAAATGGGGTTGCAAACTAGTAAATACTATTTTGCAGAAAAAATAATATTTTTCATTTATTCATATGTGGAGGATGAGATTCCAAAATCTCCTGGTTTTAAGAACTTCAGTCCTCTCTCCCAGCATGGTGATGGGAGGTCAAGCCAGGCCCATCTGTAACTTGTGGCACACCACTGTGCCTGGTGCCTTTAACTTCCCAGCTCAAACAGCCTCCTGCCCTTTTACCACTGAGTGTGGGCTTTGGCACACGAGCCAGCATCAGGATTTGAACTTACACTTTTGGATTTGTAGCATTTCCTTGAGCAGCTCTGACACTAAGCCTGTTATCAGATCAAACAACAGAAAAGAAATTCCTTGGCTTATTTGGCTCTGGTGGCTCAATGGCTCTGTATTGAATTATCTGCCATTGGTCCAGACTAAAACAGAGCAGTGCCCCAGCTCTTGTGTGCTGAATGACTTCAAAGTCATCATTTTTGGAAGGTACCTGGGTGAAGCCATGTTACAAGCTAAGGTGATTCTCTCACTTCTACCCTTACAATTTTCACAGTCTGTGGAATGCTATTGTACTCTCATAATGACAAAGAAAAATTGGTTTTGGTGTATGATTAATAATTTACAGAGTTAGGGGAAAAACAGCTGATGAGGGCCCTTAGCATTGTTCAGCCTTATTGGATTTTGATGTGCAGACATCTAATTATTTTGAAATGTAAGTGCTCTGCTTTATCTTTGCTTATCGTTACTACTAACATTTTGGATAGTTTAATGAGAGCTTAGATTTCTCTAATCCTCTGTTGTTTTTTAATCATTTCATGTAGAAGGGCTTTAGCTTCATAAGAACTGCTGCGAAATGATCTTCAGTTAAACCTGTGAAGTGCAAAAATCATCTGTCAAAGCAGATGTACAACATTTCCACTGTTAATATCTCTTCGGCCTTTAATCCTATTTTTCCGGTTTGTGTGGGCACTGACAGTTAACTCAAGTTTCAATCAAACCAGGACAAATAGGATTCTTTCCTGCCCTACAGTCGGCTACTCAGACACCCAGTGATTTTTTTCACACTGTTCAGAGACTCATTAGACCTTTGTTCAGACTGGCTAAGGCACAGCAAGGATGTAGAACCTGCTCTTTCATATTTTTCACAGGCTGAAGATTAAGGATTTATAGGCAACATATTTTCCATTTTATTTGGAAATAAAATCTATGTAATTTGCAACTACAAAATTTTGGCATGCCTTCGAGAATGAAAACATTGAAGTGGGATCAGTTTCACAAATTAATTAATTTAATGCCATTCAGTTAGTGATACCTGAAAAATTACTAAGCACTTAAATGCAAAGGCCTGAACATTTAACACTGCATTATTGCTATGTCAGTGTATGTTTTCTAATGAAAACCCATTGGTCTGCAAAGAAAGAAATTTAGTTTGTGACATCATTTAATGATGGCATACTCTGTAAAAGATACTGAGAAAACTAATTAAATGTAAAATTACTAGTGAATTTAGATATTAGATAATAAAAATATAGTTGGGAATAACATCATTACAATAGAGAGTACTTTTATTTAAATGTCAGTGGAGAGTTAGCTGAGTACTATAAAACACATAGAAAATGGCCAATCACTTCCCCAAAGGTCTTGTCACCTTAAATGATGAAAAGACAACAGATTAAACTAAAATGGAATCAGGGAACTGGCAGGAGGTGTAAGATCTGTTATGAGCATTAAAATCAAATAAAATTATTTAAATCTACCCCACTTAAAATATAGATTGCAGCCTTGCCAAATAGAATTAGTACAATGACAAATAAATGCATTGTTGACAATTAAAATCTAAAATTTCTGGAGCTGGTTACCTCTGCTCACACACAAGTACCTCTTGGTGCAAATTACCTTACTGAGCCAGGGGATGAAATACCCTGCACGGGTCAATAGTGGAGCTGCTCTTGAAGCCCAAATACTTCACAACCTTCCTGCTGGTGTAAATAAACTAATTTCCAGATTCACTATCAGACCTGGCCCCAGGTGTTTAGTCTGAAGCATGGTGCAGCATCCTCAGCTAAAGTTATAAAACCCTTTATTTTGCAGCCTTCCTGTGTCAGTCTTCTTCCATCTGTGTTTCTTGCAGAAACTCCCTCTGCAGACAATGACTTCGCCCCTCCTTGGCCTACCAGAACTTTATGGATCCTCTCCATGAATCATTACTTTGTCACACTCATTAGAACTTGAAATGAAACCTATTGAGGTGACTTAACATCATCTCAGAACACCTGGTGCTTTCACATGTCACATGGGTCATGACATAATAGGATTTCTGATTGTCAGTCACAGAGCGAGGCACAAAAATAGTGAGTGGAGAAGGGAAATCCCTGGTGGGAGAACTCAAGGTTATCACTCTGCTCCTGACAGAACTGAGAAACCAACTCACCCACATGAAAGACTGGGCTGCTTCTATAGGAGAGTTCTGTAATGGAGAGGCACAGAAAGATGTTCTGCCTTTTGTCCTGGTTTTCTAATCTCTCACACATTCTTTTCTCTCTTCCTTTGTCACCAGGTGGGTACATTACATTCTATTCTGTGGATTCTACCTCTAAATCCAGGGATGTATTAAAAAATATACTTAATGTAACCTATGTCTGTGAGTGTCCATGAGCATCTTGCACACACATGTAGAGATAGGAGTGACTGGTACAAATGTGTGTTTGTGGTTTATGGAACTGGCCATGGAAAGAAAAAAAGACATTTCCAGTACCACAGTGACAGTGTCTGATCAAGGGACACAACTTCCCAGCCAGCCACAGGGAAACTCTTCACCTGCTACTGGACTTTAAAGTTTGCAGAACTGGAAAGATTGCAAGGGACTGACACAATCTTATTGCCTCTAGAAACCCCCCAAAGCACGGACTGTACTAATTATCCACACTGCAGTATTTGGAGCTCTAACAGGAGGCACTTTATCCTGCTCCTGTGCAAAGCACTGAGGCAGCTGCAATGGAGTTTGGTGGTTCCAGCTGCTGCTCAGAGAGCAATAGTCCACGTGGGAAGTGGTGCTAATGGAGTCTGCAGGGAGCAAACACCTCTCACGTGCTACAGAGGGAAGTGTGAGATTAGGTCTTTTCACAGTAGCATCTTACTCTTCAAAAACACCAGATCTAAGGGGACTTAGAATTTTGGAAAGAAACTTGAGCAGTAAATATCCAGATCTGAACATATAAAAGCATTTGATACATTGCAATATATTTTATATGTATGCAGACTTTAGCCAAATTCTGTGATTTGTCTTGCTCTGGGAATTGGACAAAATTCACACAATTTCAGGGAGATGTGCATTAATAATAATCAAGTTATAAAGGTGAAGAGCTCAGGGTTTGTTCTCCATGTAACCAACCTATTTCACGTCTCAGATGTATTTCCAAGCCTGGCATTTTGGGCTAAATGTCTGTAGGGCAGAGGAAGGGAATAGGTCCTGCAGTGGCTGACCCTCTGTCGTGCTGGCTGGTGATCAGTGTCAGGAGCTTGTGTGTATTCCCACAAAGTCTCCTGTTCCTGTCCTTCAGTCACCAGCAGCATATGGGAATGCTGGAGGCAGTAAGCTCTCTTTTAAATACCTGATGCTCTTTGAAAGTGTCTGCAGTGAATCTCTCTGGCAAAGTTAGTTTTTACAGTGAGTTTTGTTGTCCTTCTGCTAGGAGGAAGATCATCCAAATTAATGGTTCTCAGAAAAGTGATGCATCATTTTAATGATCTAGAGAAATCCTGAATTTATTCAGATCAATGGAAAAAATCCTATTGGCTTAAAAGGGAATACATTTCTCATTTATGATTTTCATAGACCAGCCTAGGATATGGACAGAAAAAGGAAGAGTCTCTTAACGATTGGTTTCTTCTAATATTCTATTTTATCCATAAAAAAACATGTAAAATGTGAATACAAAGAACACCTGAAGTGTGTTGAAACAAATTCTATGCTGCAGTACTCCTGGATGCTGTGACTTGTAGCTTCTGCAGGCAAACCAGAGTTTCATGTCTTTTCCTGCCTCTCTTCCTCCTAAATTTCCTGGTAGTAACATTTACCAGATACCAAGTTTCTTGGAACACACCCTAAGAATTTTGGAGTTTGGCTTCTTGGCACCTCTCTAATCAGTAGCCAGGGGACTTCTATGCAGTCAGAAGTAGATATTAAAGAGTGAATACAGAGTCAATTCATATCTGATTACTTTAGCAAGCATATTAAGAAAATAGTGAAAAAATTGCATAATTTCAGGCTTCATTGCTGGTGAATAGTACTACAGATAATTGAGTAAATAGCTAAACATGTGATGGAAGAAGTGAAATTGATGTATTTTGACAGTGATACATTCTTAAGAAATTACACAAATGAAGTATTTATTTTTTCAACTTCTAGAAGTTGTAAATGGCTGCCCATGTAGCATTTTCTTAGAAGAAAATAGAAGAAATAAATTAATCTAACCCAGCTGATACAAACACTGATACAAATAATAAGCATCAAGTGTCATTGTGATGCTCAGACATACAGAAATAGACAAATTTTGCCTGATGTGAGTTTATTATCTGAGAAATGCTAAGGAGATATAGAGAAATTAGACATTTTTTCCAAATATTCCTTCTTACTGACAAAGTTGGACAGCTGGCTCTTTTGAAAATTTCTTTAGCCATTTAAATGCTTAACTCCCATTACAGTAAAACCTGAATTTCTAAGTCACCTATAAAAAGGACCTAAACCTTTATCTGTAGGTCTAGCTTAAATCTGGCCTTTCAGATAATTTAAACAAATATTTCACTGAACATCTGGATAATAATGAGTGGAACAAACCTGAAGTATCAAAAAAACAAGAAGCCAATCTTTCATCTAAACTCACTTGTACACTGCCTTTCATGTGCTTAAGCTACACCTTAAAAATGAGGCACAGTCTCCTAATTTATTTAGAAGTTTTTGCAAAATTGTGTTAGCGATAGTGGGCAGAGAGAGGTGTGTTGACAAAGATCTGTGCCAGATCCCCTGAATTCCAGGCCTTCGTCCTAAACACAAACCCTTTTATTATTGAGAATCCCAATGCATTTTACACAGACACTGAATTTCTGGTGTTAGACACCACAGTTAGGCATCAAAGACAGATAGCAGCTAGCAAGCAAGTGCTGCTTCCAAAGAGAATAAAGCCCTTTTGAAGGCAATAGAGACTGTCAAAGTTAAATTAAAAATTAAAAATCCATTCTGTGGGCTGCTGACACACTAGGATGCCTGACAGCCACAGAGCCAGAAGTTTCAAAAACCTCTCAAATGCTACTGTGAGTTGCCAGTGCTCTCTGTACTTCCCCCTCTAACCCATTCAGCTTTTATCCTACAGTGAAATATCACGGTGCCTATGGGCTGATCATCTTGGTCATAAGGAAAAAAGCCCATCCTTTTTAAAACATCTTGAGTGATCAAGTATTCAGCTAGCTTATGCTTTAACATGTGATGTATTGATGTAAAAATGATAGACTTTCTTGGAATTTTAATGATTTATTATTTATGATAATATACTGCTGCATGCCAGTCTCTCAAAATGAAGATTTATATGGCCTTCAACATGAAAAAACTCTGCCTACAGTCACAAGAAGTGTTTCAATAAATCATTACATGTGTTAAATTTAGGTCTTAGAATCTGCAAGTGGGGTAAAGTGGGGTAATTCATGTTGTTTGGGTTCATAGAGCCATAGAATAATAGAAAATCCTGAGTTGGGAAGGTCCCACAGGGATCATTGAAATCCAGCTCCTGGGCCTGCACAGGACAGCCCTTACAATCCCCTACAATCCCAAGGGATTGCTGTGTCCAAATGCTTTGTCCAAATGCTCCTGGAGCTGTGACCATTGCCCTGGGGAGCTGTTCCAGTGCCCAAACACCCTCTGGGTGAGGAATTTTTCCCTGACACCCAGCCTGCCCTTCCCCTGGCACAGCTCCAGCCATTCCCTCGGCTCCTGTCCCTGTCCCAGGAGCAGAGGTTGGAGCTGCCCCTCCTCTGCCCCTCAGGAGGGTGTTGAAGACCTCAGTGAGGTCTCCCTGAGTCTCCTGCAGGCTGAACAGACCAAGTGTCCTCAGCCACTCCTCATACAGCCTCCCCTCCAGACCTTTCCCCATCCTCGTGGCCTCCTTTGGACACTCCCTATTAGTTTAATGCCTTTTTTTTATTATGGTGCCCCAAAAATGCACACAGACTCAAGGTGAGGCCACACCAAAGCAGAGCAGGGCAATCACCTCCTTTTTATTCTGAAGGCACTGAAGTACCACAGCAAAATACTAAGGATGTTAAGAAGCATAATGGATAATGCCTGTCTTTCCCCATGTCTTCCACATTTTTACCCCACTGTGTGACAACTGACATTTCTGAGTGTCTTTGCTGGGATTCTTTCCTGTTTTGCTGACCTCCCCTGTCAAGAAGAAGCAGTAGAGTAATAAAGGACAATACTTTTGTTGTCATGAGCAATTTACCATCGTATACCTTACGGAACTCTGGAAGTCAGATGTTTATTGCTTGCTGCTGCTTGTATTACTCCTCAGCTTGCCTGAATAAGAGATCATGACAAAAATCATTTATAATTAAGCAAAACCTTCAAGCTATACATTGCTTGAATGTAAAAGGATGCAATGCCTTTATCAGTCATGCATTCAGTCAAAGCCTATTTGGGAAGAGCTCTGAATTGTAAAGTGGGCTTTAAAATCAAGATCAGNCTGCACAGGACAGCCCTTACAATCCCCTACAATCCCAAGGGATTGCTGTGTCCAAATGCTTTGTCCAAATGCTCCTGGAGCTGTGACCATTGCCCTGGGGAGCTGTTCCAGTGCCCAAACACCCTCTGGGTGAGGAATTTTTCCCTGACACCCAGCCTGCCCTTCCCCTGGCACAGCTCCAGCCATTCCCTCGGCTCCTGTCCCTGTCCCAGGAGCAGAGGTTGGAGCTGCCCCTCCTCTGCCCCTCAGGAGGGTGTTGAAGACCTCAGTGAGGTCTCCCTGAGTCTCCTGCAGGCTGAACAGACCAAGTGTCCTCAGCCACTCCTCATACAGCCTCCCCTCCAGACCTTTCCCCATCCTCGTGGCCTCCTTTGGACACTCCCTATTAGTTTAATGCCTTTTTTTTATTATGGTGCCCCAAAAATGCACACAGACTCAAGGTGAGGCCACACCAAAGCAGAGCAGGGCAATCACCTCCTTTTTATTCTGAAGGCACTGAAGTACCACAGCAAAATACTAAGGATGTTAAGAAGCATAATGGATAATGCCTGTCTTTCCCCATGTCTTCCACATTTTTACCCCACTGTGTGACAACTGACATTTCTGAGTGTCTTTGCTGGGATTCTTTCCTGTTTTGCTGACCTCCCCTGTCAAGAAGAAGCAGTAGAGTAATAAAGGACAATACTTTTGTTGTCATGAGCAATTTACCATCGTATACCTTACGGAACTCTGGAAGTCAGATGTTTATTGCTTGCTGCTGCTTGTATTACTCCTCAGCTTGCCTGAATAAGAGATCATGACAAAAATCATTTATAATTAAGCAAAACCTTCAAGCTATACATTGCTTGAATGTAAAAGGATGCAATGCCTTTATCAGTCATGCATTCAGTCAAAGCCTATTTGGGAAGAGCTCTGAATTGTAAAGTGGGCTTTAAAATCAAGATCAGGAGTTTGAAGTTTATTTTGAAGTCATGTGAGGTTATTTGCACAGGGTACCATCACAGTTCATATTGTAGAGGCTAGAATCAAGCCATATAAAGCAGTTGACTACTGTGTCCTACAGGTTAAATCCAGTTTTTACAATTATTTAATTACTTTTTTTCATATTGCTTCACATGAAATTTGGGAGAAATGAGCAGTGGTGCAATACAGATGGGACTGATTAATCTTACATATAGAGCAATAATCCTGGTACATTATTCTGTATAAGCTTTAGTATTTCCTTGACTTATGTGGACTGGAAAGACCCTGTGTTGACAGGTGAGATGTTCCTGGTGTGCTTGCACGGTTCTCCTCACTGCAGCATCCAGAATTTTAGTCAGCCAAGTGATGAAGCAGAGATGTGCTGTTGATTTCAGCGGGAGTTAAAAGTCTAACCAGGCATTAGTCAGAGCCTCTGCACTCGAGTGGGTACGTTCTCATTCATCCAGGAAGCAGCACAGCCTCCTGGGACCTGGTTCCCAGACAAAGGAGTTCAGACAGAAAGCCGAGCTTCTGGTTACATTTTGAACTCTGCCTGCCCCCGGTGTTCTCTCCCCTTGAATAAGCAATAGGAGCTGCATCTCACCTGTCTGGCTTAGAGTGGCTGCAGCTGCCTTTGACTCGTGTGACTTTAAGCAGGACTCTGCTGGAAGACTTGAACAAATGAATTGGACTCCACTATTTGAACTGTGATACACACTCCTGGAAACTTTTTAATTCATTCTGTAACAAAGCAATTCTCATGCTGACTGGAAAAACAAAGCTAAAACTATTTTCAATTACATATTTTTTATTGTTTACTTTTATTCATTATTATTTAAAAAGTTATGCATTTCATGGTAGGAGCTACTCACTCTATGGTAAAATGTATTTCATCTCCATATATAAACTCTATAGAAATCTGAAGTTCTGCTCAAAGATTTGGGAGTCCTAAGAGCAGCCTCTGCTGATGCATAAGGAAATAGTTTCTCAGTTTTTCCAGTGGAGGAAAGAGTTTTTATTGCATATCTGCAAGAAGTTTTCAAAAACTGTTCAGAGTTTGTATGTCACTTGAAAAATATAAAGGCCTTCACGGATTATAAATTTAAAGTAACTCAAGTAAATAAGGGGATTGGCATTAAAAATATTGGATGCCACAATCAGTATACCTAAACCCACAATGGTTTTGCTGTCTAGCAGTAGAATTATGGTGCTGTACCGAGTGAGATGCTCCTGTTCCTTTTCCCTCCATCATAAATGGACGCACAGCTTCGCCGTTCTCGTTTTTCTGAGGGCATTATCTCTTAGCTCCAAGAGCTGGTCCGGGCTGGCCGCATCCCGGGCTGCTCTAAGAGCACTGTAGGCAGCGACTGCAGGGGAAGGGATAATCCCCTTGCTCCGCGCTGCTTGGGTCACCTCGAGATGCCGGGTCCCGTTCCGCCCCGCTCAGTGGCACAGGAGCCGGGGCGGGTTCTGCACAGACCATGGAGGTGGATGGAGCCGGGCTCTTCACCGCGGAGCGAGGGGAGAGGTGGCAGCGGACACACGGCAGCGCCGGGCCGGGCACGGGAGAAGCGGCGGCCCCAGGGCGGCCGCACCGCGGCTCGCGGGGCCCCGACCGCACCCGGCCCATGACGCACACGGGACCCGGACCCGGACCCGGACCNGAGTGTTCTCTGGGTTTGAATGGGTGCAGTTCAGAGATAAATACACCTCCCATTTTTACACAGTTCCTCTGACTATGTGGCCCTATCCGTGATTTTCGAACAAATTGAAAATAAGCATCTGCAGTAATGGAAACTCTGGCTCAGGAGAATATTGTGGATGTGAGAGTGTACACCTGCTAAACCTTGGAATTCTGATCTGTGATATTTCCTCTGTGTTTCTAAGTATCTCCTAAAATTTGCCCAACCTTCTAAGCCACAAAGAACTATGCTGTAGATAACAGGTCTTGATGGCAGTTGCTTTTTAAGTAGTTCTTACTGGGATAATCTACTTGTCATAATCTGGAGCCCTCTGGTTGCTGCTCAGCATCCTTATTTTATCCAAGTTCCACTTCCTACAAGGATCAACCCTTTTATTGAAGAGTCCCAGAGCTGCAATGGCATTTTCATACAGGTTTTACCTTTACTGCAGCTGGAGGGAAGCTGTGGAATAAATCTGATTTGTAATGAACCTCATTAACATGAGCACTCTGCCTTGCTCCCCAGCAGTGCTTCCACTGTTTTCATTTGGTTTTACTGTGTCTTTGTGGATCCCAAACATCAGGAGCTTGTATCCTTTTCTCCAGGAAAAAATCAGTTACTGATAACTAATCCAGACTTGACTTTAACAGAAATATCACCACCTCTAACAATAGTTAGTTTTTTAATCATGAGAAGATCTTTAGTTTTCCCAGCAATTGGTTTCATTGCTGTTGCATTGACTGTACCTTGTAGCTTGGCAAATGGAGAACAGGTCTGTGATTGAGCCCAAAGCAGTGTTTTCTAAAGTAAGATTCTGAGTGAGGCTGGCACAGTGGCAACTGAGTCAGACAAGATTTTAAAAATATTCCCTTTACTTTTCCCTTTATTTTTAGGATATTCCCTTCAGGGGCTTCCATTCATAAACTATGTTTTGTGTAAGCAGGACACGAGAACACTAAAAATTAAATGGGGCTGCAAATGAAGAAATATTATTTTGCAGAAAAATTAATATTTTTCATTTATTCATATGTGGAGGATGAGATTCCAAAATCTCCTGGTTTTAAGAATTTCAGTTCTCTCTCCACAGCTTGGTTATGGGAGATGAAGCCAGGCCCACCTGTAACTTGTGGCGCGCTATTGTACAGGGTGCTGGATCGGGACCCGATCCCGGACCCGAAGCCGGATCCTGTCCGGACCGGGACCCGAATCCGGACCCGGTCCCGGTCCCTGGCCCGTACCCTGCCTGAACCCGGACCGGGACCATGATCCGGATCTGATCTCGGTCTCAGTCTCGGTCCCGGTCCCAGTGTCGGTCTCGGTCCCGGTCCCGGTCCCAGTGTCGGTCTCGGTCCCGGTCCCGGTCCCAGTGTCCGTCTCGGTCTCGGTCTCGGTCNGTCCCGGTCCCGGTCCCCGCCCTGCGCCCGCCCGCCCCGCCCCGGCTCAGCCTCTTCTGACGTCACGTCATCCGAAGCCAATCATCTCGCGCGTCGTGAGTCTGGCTCCGCCCCCCGCGCCCTCGCTGCCCATAAAAGCCGCGTCCGGCGGCGGGCGCGGNCTCGCTGCCGCTGGACGCCGCCGGCGCGGGCTGCCCGCTGCCCCCCGTGCCCATGCAGGGCGGCGCTCTGCCCCCCGAGGAGGAGCTCAAAGCCACGGTGCTGCAGCTGCGGGAGACCGTCCTGCAGCAGAAGGAGACCATCGGGAGCCAGCGGGAGGCCATCCGGGAGCTCACCGGGAAGCTGAGCCGCTGCGAGGGCGCCGACGGCAAGTCCGCCGCGGGGGCGTGGAAGAACGAGGTGGGCAAGGGCAAGGACACGATGGGCGACCTGCCGCGGGACCCGGCTCAGGTCATCGACCAGCTGAGCCGCACCATGCAGACCCTGAAGGACCGGCTGGAGAGCCTGGAGGTAGGGCCGGGCAGCGCAGCCGCCTCACGTCTAGCGGGCACCTCGGGCACGAGTGGTGCCCTAAATCTGTACGGGATAGAGCCAAACTGGCCCAGCCCCGCAGGAGGCGAACGGCTCCCTTTGGTTTGTCTTATTCTCTTGGTTCTTTATCTCCTCTCTATAGTGGTAAAAACCCTAAGGGGCTGCTCTTGAATGTGTTCTCCCACTGCGTGGGGGGAGATTATGGTTTCCCTGCTGGTCACCAGCTTAGTTTCTGTATTATTAATGTGTAAATCTCTCTTTCTGGGGATGTGACTTCATGTGGTTTGAGGTACAAAGCTGACGTCTTGGGCAGTAAGACCTCGGCATATGGTGCTGAACAGACCAGTGGTAATGAGGAGATTGTGTTGGGCAGATGGTGCAGATAAGATGATGGACTCAGGGCTGACATAGAATAAAAAGAACCCGGTTCTGTGTGTGTCTGAACAGAAAGGGGATTTGGTCCAAGCCCACCACTAAATGATTTCCATGAGCCTTTGGACAGTGCCCATGGTTTGAGTGCTGCTCATGCAAATGTTTCGTAGAGAGGATTCTCACAGGATTTGTGCCGATGTTTTACTTTTCACACCCTGAAAGCCTCCCATGTGTCGTGCTGCTGTCCTCCAGTCAGTGCTGATGTGAGGATGGCAACTTCCTAAAGGCTGTTCTGTGAGCGCTGCTTTGCAAGCACAGTTTTGAATGAGCTGTTAGTATTACATCATTTATTACTATTGCTGTCTCCCTGAAGCATTCTTTTTAGCGTTGTAGAAAAGAAACTCCACTAGAATAACATGGTAGGTGGAAATGTTGTTTGTTAGTATTTTTAAAGATACCAGTGTTATTTGAGAGTGTGAGGTGGCTCTTTTTTCAGTTTGAATAAGAATACTTTCACTGGTTAATACTTAGTTGATCTGAAGAGCATCTGACTTTGGTAAATCTGCCTTCAAAGTAGCTTAATTTTTAATCTAAAATGAAGTGATAGTTTTTCTGTTTACTTATGTTGGCCATGTCACTAACAGTAAGTAAAACAAAAATTGACTGATGTGCCACATGTATGCATACTAATAGAAGTGCATCAGACTTGCTCCTTACATTGATTTTGTTGAACTTAAATGTATGAAAACCCTTTTGTTTCAGGACCTATTTAGCCCTACAGTGCTGCTAAAAGCACTGAGCATGGCAAGTGCTAAAAAGCAGTCCCTCTTCTGTACTTGCTGGAGAGCTCCATGATCTTGCTTTCCTCCTTTGAACCGGGAGCACATCTGCATTTCACAGTGTCTGTTTCAGAAATGACAGTTGTTTTCCCTCCTTCTGCTTTGCCCTGAAGCACCAGCTCCGAGCCAACGTGTCCTACGCGGCGCTGCCCAGCGACCTGCGGGAGATGCTTCAGCGCAGGCTCGGGGACCTGGAGCGGCAGCTCCTGAGCAAAGTGGCTGAGCTGGAGGATGAGAAGTCTCTGCTTCACAACGAGACCTCAGCCCACCGGCAGAAGACAGAGACAGCCTTGAATGCATTGCTAGAAAGAGTGTCTGAGTTGGAGAAAGGTAATTGCTCAGAATCTGAACACTTCCCCGTGCTGATTAATTTTGTTTACTCCTCCCTTCCAGAGCAGTAGACTGAATGTGGGCCTTGAGGGAATGACATTAAGGTACTGGACTAAATACTAGGTGACAGTGCAAATACTTGGATTCTCTTTTTTCTTTCATCACAGGCTTCTTGCTTGACAGGCAGTTGCCTGGCTTTGGCTTCCTGTCTCTTAATTTGGCATGTGTGGGTGGCTAGGATGAAACTCTTAGTGTTTGTGGGATGGAAAGATCTATAAGGAGGCAAGTGGAGATAGGAATAAGTATGGCATGGGTGTAAATAGCTACATAATGTCAAGCACACATCTAAGTAGAACTGCCTTTATTTGGACTGAGAGTCATATGGGCTAAATTTAATGAGCACAACTACCTTTGATGTAATGAATGGAGTTTTGTTTCCTTCTGCTTTGGAAGTATTGATGGTGACCTTTGCTTTTGTTGCTGGTTATGACTTTGGGTAACTGCAGATAGTTGAATTGTGCCCTATTCTAAGCTTACAGCCTTCAGAGCCTACAGTAGATTACACATGGTCCACTGGGGGACACTCTTGTAATCCTAGTCATTCATTCTGATTCTTGGCTTAATTATTTCTGAGCTCTCTCTGCTTGAGTAGAGTCTGTTTATTTGAATTACAAATGTCTATGGAAATGACCTAAAGCACAGAACTCTCTGTATTGACTGTGTAGGGCTGGAGTGGCAGTAAGTATCACTGCCCAATCCTTAAATAATTTTCCAAGGTGAATAACTCTCTACTTAAAAGCACCTTAATGGACATGCCTTCCAAATGTACAAACATGCATCTCTCATGAATTTAGAAATGCAGCCTAATGGACCCGTGTGTGTAATACTGTATCTATTCTTTCATCTAAAAAGTGTGAAGGAGAGGAAAAAGGGAAGGAGGAAGATGATCTTTCACTGGCTCTGTCTTTTAGTATTTCCTGAGAGCCTAACCTGCAGCTAAAGTTATGGAGAATTAGTGGCCTGTTAATGTCTTATGTGTCAAGTATAGCTAGTCCTTGTGTCTGAAAGATGTGACTCATATCAGAAAGAGACAGTGGTGGGAGAACAAGAATGTGTAATTCAGTTAGGCTAAAAATAACCTGTTCCCACCTTTATTTTTTCTGTGGGGAGTGAGGGCTGTCTTAAGCCTCCGGGGAAGTGAAGAATTTGGGACAGGAACCAAGATACAGCCTTTCTTTTAGTTGTGTAATTTGCTCTCTGTTACTGTACAGCTTAGCTGTTCTGGTTCCTCTGTCAAATCAAAGTGAGGGTAATAATGATGAAAGAACCTTTTTTTGTGTGTATTAAATACAGACAGTATTTGATCTGACCTCAGCTGTGACAGCTGTTTGTTGCCAGTGGGGCAGAAGAGTTTAAAACTTGTACAACTGTGGTGGTTCCCAAAGTTTTCTCTTAATTCCTTCACTGTCTCCGCTGACTGCAGGAGGTACAATCCTGCAAACAGTGGTGCCTTGGACTTCAGTGTGGTTCCTAGCTTTGCTGGAGATACAAACAGATAGAACTTAATACATTTAAACCTATTTTCTCTATCTCTGAAAGGGATTAACAGTATTTTTTGCCCATCTAGCACAAAAATATTTGCTCTTTTAATGGGGTATGTTTCTGTGTTTTTCTGTGTGGGATTGGTTGTAGCAGCCTAATGGAGGTTATTGGATATTAACCCTAAGACTCTCTTTCATTTGCTTACCATTTAGAACATTTCTGGTCTCTGAGTTCCTCAAGACAGATTCAAGTGAAAGAGAAGCTTTTTCTTCTCCCACCCCCTTGTTCTGTGAAAAATGCAGCCAAAACACTTCAGTTGCTTCTGAGAAGGGGAACTGAGGGAATGCCAGTGGTTTAAAAAATACATATGAGAATTGTGGCAACCTTTTTGTGACAACAGCTTTGCATTTAGACTGGAGTGTGAAGTTTGGCAAGGGGATTGAATTTGTTTCAGGAATATGAGCAAAGGAAATGAGCGAGACTCAGAAGAACAGGCTGCTGAAAAGTTGAGGGTGGCATTACTACAGAACTGTGGGGTTCTATTTTGTGGCACAACGTGGGATTTATTTCTTAATATTTAATTCTAGAAAATTACTTATAAGCATCTACACCAATTATATGATACAGAGTATTGCAGCTTCAGAAAGTTTTGGTCTTAAGAGTTCTCAATTTTGTAAGCATGTCTAAGAATATCTCACTGGTTTTTATCACTTCTTTTATAAAAAGCTAAATAGTAATTTCTGCTTTTACATTAAATCAAGTGGTTGTTATCTTTCCATAGTTCATAACTTGATACTGCATTTTTAATTCAGATTACTTTGAACTGTTCATATCTTGTCCTGTTTAGTTTATGGGACAGAAATAATTTCTACTTAATGTAGCTGCTTTCTGGACTATGTCAGTGTAGTCTTATTTCAGATTTGCTGCTCAAAATGTGAGTGTTAATCTGTTTGTTAGCCTGAGATCTTAACACAGGGATGCTGCTTGTGTGGCAGGAGTAGGGAAAGAAATCCTGGTTGTGAAGCACTGTGATGCTTTAACAATGAGCATAGCAGAGAATCCATTTTACTTACAGTAAATATCTTTTTAAACCAGTTTGAATTGTTTGAAATAGACAGGCCTCCAGCCATGAACTAGGCAATGAAGAAGATTGTCTGCCATCTATTATTTTGCTCTAAATGAGCAGAAATAAACAAAATAATTTATCCAATGTGGATAAAATGTATTAGTATTTTGGTGTGCAGCAAAATCAACATTGAGTAACTACTACTTCAATATACTTTTTTCTGTACCTCTCTAATGTGATTCAAGTCCCAAAGATTCTCAATATCGTGTCCTAGCCTGAATTACCAATACATTGTTTTGCTTAACATGAAAGGTTTTTCTTGCTCCATGTTCTTCTAGGTAACAGTGCATTTAAGTCACCTGATGAGTTCAAAGTCTCCCTCCCTCTCCGCACAAACTACTTGTATGGGAAGATCAAGAAGACTCTGCCAGAGCTCTATGCTTTCACTGTGTGCTTGTGGCTGAGGTCAAGTGCTTCTCCTGGAATTGGCACTCCCTTCTCATATGCTGTTCCTGGGCAAGCCAATGAAATTGTGCTCATAGAATGGGGGAATAATCCAATTGAGCTGCTAATTAATGATAAGGTGAGACTTGGTGAGCCCTTCATTGTCACCAGAACAAGGCCTGAGACTCTGGTACCTTTGCACTGGCTCCTTCCTTTCCTTCCCTCTGAGAAAAGCTTTTGGGGTTGTCTCCTTGTCTGTTGTCCACTTCTCTTCACAAGTTCATAAAAGTACTTGAAACAGAAGTTAAAGGGTACAGATATTTGTATGTTGAGACCAAGCAGCCTCACATTAGATGTGCACACATTTATGTGTTGTCTGAAGTTACAAGCAGGTCTTGGCTTCTTGGGGGTTTTTTTTGTTTCTTTTGAAACACAAGCAAAATTTGAAGCAACACTATTGCAAGATCTAAGAGACCTGTGAGATCTAAGCCAGCTGCAGTATTTCTGTCTTTCTAATTGTAGAAGTTACAAAGTTAAATGAATTTTGCAGAGGACAGAGAGCAAAAGGCTCTCCACATAATGGTCTGGTTTTGTTCTGTTTAGTGATGGAACTACAGCTTAAATACAGTTTTTCAGACATTAGATACAGCTACTTCATACCACTAATGGCTTCTGACAAGCTTCAGAAAGAAGCTTGAAGAAAACAAGACCCATTGAAACTGCTCATTAAACCAGTATTTAAATGCTTCTTTTCTGCCCACCTTCAGTTGGATTCTTTGGTAACTCACTGTTCTCTGGGGGATCAGGTGTTTACCACACAGCTCAGGTGGTTCATCCTGTGGCTGATTATGGACTTCTAACAGTCCTATCATCCTCCCAGATCAATAACCAATTATTTTTAATGGTTTGTGGAAGAGAAGCAAACTTGAGTCTGCTTATCTTTAGCAATAACTTTTTTCTCTTCAATATTATGTCTGTAGTATCAATATTCTGTGAGGATTTTCTTTCTTCCACAGCCCATTGCATTTGTGTCTTAATGTTGATCTAAGTAAGTTTTCAGATCAAACTCCTAAAGGAGCACAATTCCTCCTCATTGTGAGGCCTATGGAACAGTTCCCACAAGTTCTCCTGGTAGCAGACAGATCTGTTTGTCAAAGTTGTTACTGCAAATGGTGCTGGCACCCCCCCAGATTTTAAGATGAACTTAATGTCAGCCCTGGATGGAGAGTTACCACTAAGCACTGAGATTTAAACAACAAATGCCACAGATTAATATGCAGGATGGGGCTTGGTCTCTTCTCTCAAGTAACAGGCAACAGGAAAAGAGGAAACTGCCACAAGTTTTAATGGGATATGAGGACAAAATCCTTCACTGAGAGAATTGTCAAGCACTGGAACAGGCTGCCCAGGGCAGTGCTGGAGTCACCATCCCTGCTGGTATTTAAAGGAGGTGTAGATGTGGCACCTGGGGACATGGGTTAGTGGTGGCCTTGGCAGTGCTGGGTTAATGGTTGCTCTCTGTGATCTTGGAGGGATTTTCCAACCTAAATCATTTTATGCTTCTGTGGAATCCTACAAAGTAGCATGTGGGCTAACTCATGGCTGCTTTTGCTTTTGAGGACAAGGTACTGTTCCTCTTTACATGTTGGGCTTGAACTGCTGGAATTGGGTTGCCACATGCATTATTCTGTTTTTTGTAGGTTGCTCAGCTCCCTCTCTTCATTAGTGATGGAAAATGGCATCATATCTGCATAACATGGACAACCAGAGATGGAATGTGGGAAGCTTTTCAGGATGGAGAGAAGCTTGGCACTGGGGAGAATCTTGCTCCTTGGCATCCAATTAAACCTGGAGGTGTCTTGATCCTGGGTCAGGAGCAGGTGAGTGATGGAAAAGGTGTTCCCAGGTTTAAAGAAAAACAAAATCAAAACTCCCCAAATAAACAAGAGCTATGAGAATTTCTCTGTTAAAGGCTTGGTCCTGTTGAATACACAGTATCAGACTGAAAAAAGGCAACAAATACTTAATGAAATCACACATTGGTATATTTGTTTCACTTATTAAATATTCAGAATATTCATGTTCCTTTTAGAATATTGGGAAAAAAAAACCAAAGGATTTTGAGGCTTGCCTTTCTAGTTAACATCTCATAAGTAATTGCCTATGAATTGTGTGGCTCTTGGCTTCACTTTATTTCTCTACCTATATTATAGATTTAGTAAAAAAAGCAAATATTGTAACAAGTAGCAGGAAATAGCCTTTCTTCAGGATTGCCAGCTTCACAGTGGAGCAATGAAAAATGAGTTTTGTCTTGATATTGATTTTAGTAGATACTTATCCATGACATGAATGACAGAATGGCAAGTTCAGTGTCCTAATACCCTCTGCAGAGCAGATGCTCCTGCTCACTCCTGAGTGTCTGGCAGGTTTTCTTTATCTCTGTTGTGCCATTTGCCTGCACTGTGCTTGGTCCTGTCCTGTGCTATCAGTTCCTTGTCAGTGTGATCCCCAAAAATGAGTGATTTCTGTCCTTGGGTACTGAATGGAGCAGGCAAACACTTCTAGGCTTATGCAGTGGCAGTTTGAATCACTCATTTGTTACAAGAAGACAAAAGCTGTGTGTTTAGACCCAAATATCACATCTGACAGGCCCTGCAGACAGCTGGGCAAGGGCTGCAGTTATGGTTTAATCTAGAGCCATAAAGCTTTCAGGGTAGCCTTACACATCTGTGCAGTTCTTGCTGGAGTTGTCCTGTGCCAGGCTTGCACCCTGGCTCTTAAATTGGCCTCAAAGTTTAAAGCTGCCTTCCTGCTCTACTGCTGGGCACAGGGTTGGTTATGCACAGCCTTTTTGTGGTGTTGTGCAGTCACCACTGTTTGCCTTCAGTTGTTTTGACCCAATTCAGGTTGGAGCTTGTTACTGTTCCATAGAATGCCTTGTAGCCCTTCTAGAAACTTGAATTTGTTCATCTCTGTGACCTAACTCTGCACCTCTTTCTAGCAGTGGGGCTGGGTGGGGGGGAGGGACTTCAATTTTGAAGAAGAAAAT
>VZRX01009959.1:185519-221001 GCA_013398075.1 Notiomystis cincta
GCCAAAATAACCTTCTCATCTAATTCTAACTCTTGTGTGCCTAAAGGACACGGTAGGAGGAAGATTTGATGCAACTCAAGCCTTTGTTGGGGAGATGAGCCAGTTCAATATATGGGACAGGGTCTTAAAAGCTGAAGACATCATGAACATTGCCAACTGCTCCATCAACATGCCTGGCAACATCATCCCCTGGGTGGACAACAACGTGGATGTGTTTGGAGGTGCCACTAAATGGCCTGTGGAGACATGTGAGGAGCGTCTGCTTGACTTGTAGCTGTGATCACTTCCCATCCAAGTGCCCCCTTTAGTAGGACAATCTTCTGTGCAATCTAAAGCACTTATTTTTCTCCTTGCCCTTCCCCAGTCTTAACTCCTTGAAAGAATAAAAAAAAAAAAAAAATTGAGTAAACTGCCTCAGTGCAAAGATAGCTGCTAGTTTGGGACATTGAGCCTGACTGTGAAAGGAGCACTTCTTGGCTAGAGCAGCCCTTGCTTTCTCATGGCCTGATCCAAAAAAATGCTTTGGCCTGCAGCAGCCTTTTGGTTGAGCCTGAGCTCAGACCATGAGTTTTCTTGTGCAGGGAGGGAGAACAGCTGTGCACACTTCACTCTCATGTTCCTGATAATGGGCAGTGCTGACAGCACCAGGATTAACAGGCTAAATGTGAACCCTTCCTTCCAGTCTGTTGTCTCTCCTTCGAATTGAAGCCATTCTTTTTTAGCCCTTTTTAAAAGAAAAAAAATCACTTAATCCTTACACTGCAGTGGTTATGGTGCAGCTGTGGGTAGAGCAGAACAGCCACTGTCTGAGTGCAAGGCTTTTGCTTTTTAATTTGCAGATTAGAAATCCTTATTTTATGATAAAAAGGTGATGTATTTGAGACACATTGTACCAGTTCAATTTGCAGAAAGGGCTGTTTAATCAGCACAGCTCCATTGAAGCAGAGGTGCTTCAGGTGAGGTTCTGTCCCAAAGCCTGTCCTTTGCTAGCCAGGATCCCAGCATAGGTGGGTGGATGAAAGATTGTACTTGTATTTTCTGTAGGCTGAATGTACTGAATTCTTAGTGACCTGGCTTGTAAACTTTTCTCTATTGTTTCTCTTGCTTCAGTCAATGTCTTTATTTTTTTAAATATACAAGCTGTGATTAAGTGAATTTCCATTTTGTTTTGCTTTGAAAGGCCTTTTTATGAGCAAGTGCCAAAGTTCAGTTTCTGCTTGCTGAAAATTGCTATCTATTTTTCCAGCATAAAAGTATTCTGCACTGGTTTATATGTTATAATGGTCCTATGTAATATGAAAGTGTGCTGCTTTTTCAATTCTTGTTGACTGTCTCTTCTGTAAGCACTGGGCTGACTATTATATTTTTTTATCATTTTCTCTCAATATTTTGCAAACAATGTTGCTGTTTCCTTGGCATTGATGTGACTACTTGGTTTGTGGCTCGCAGATAGCAAATGCACTGTACTGGGAAAGAGTTAATACTTTTGTTATTTAAAAGAAAAAGAATTTAAAGGGGGGGAGGGGGTATTTATAAAGCTAAATATCATATTTTATTTTTCATATGTTTGAATTGTAAGAATACTATGGTGACAGTCCCATTTGTAGGGTAAAGTTACATATTTCCATGAATATGTAGTATGCTGTTCTTAAAAGAAAATTCTTATAATGAACTTTTAATTAAAATGCACTGTAAAATGAGTCTCTTAATTCTTTTATAGTCACACAAGACACTGAATATTCTCTTTCATAGCTTCTGTGAATTCACCTGCTGTTTCTCTAGAGTGGTAGAAGTACAGTCTTTTAAGAAGTTTTCATTATTCCCTAAATGCCTTAGATCCCAATCTTCAAGCAGAGGAGGCTGAGGTGTGTGGAACCTTAGCAGTGGAGAGGGTCTCTGCATCTGGATGTGGTGGGTGTTGGAGCTGCAGCTGGGCTCTGCTGCTGCTCTCTGAGCTCTGCCCTGCCTGGGCTACAGGTGCATACTTCACTCTGTGGGTTTGAGCAACTGGAAGGGCCCCCTTCTGGGGAAGGTGGTGGCTGTAGGAAACAGGAGTGTCCCAAACCTGTGTGGAGAGAGCTGAGCTCCACTGAGGTGCCTGGAGTGTGGGGGCAGAGGCCCCACAGTGGAGCAGGCTCGAAGGGGCTGTCCCAGGGTCTGACAGCAAACCAAATTCTCTGCTGGAGGAACAAACAAGCTGCAGGTGCTCCCTGCAAGGCAAGAACCAGCTGGGGCACAAATGGTTTTGCAGCTCTGCCATCTTCCTCTGACCAGGGGGAGTTTGAGGCTTCATGAAACATTTGACACATTTCAAGTGTTCTTGTTCTCATTGGCTTTAGAACACACACACACTCTGCACCCCCAACCCACAGCAGTACTTTCCCTGCCCTTAGGAAAAAACAAACCAAAAACCTCCCTTCATATCAGAAGAGGTGTGGAAAAGTGGTACCCAGAAGAGGCATCAGCCCTCCACTCCCTCTCCCTTTATCAGCTTTTTTCAAAATAGCTTAGCTAAATAGTTTAGCTGGAGGAGCTAAACTCTGGAGTTACACATATTTCACTCTGTTCTTAAAAGCAGCAACAGTGAAATTGTCTTGGACACTTTGCTGAGTGTCCTGGAGCCCATGTGGGTGGTGGAGTTTGCTGTTTTGAACACCAGCTCAGAGTTTGAGTTCAGTGCTTGGTTGAGGGAGGTCTTTACACTTCTACTGGCCCTGTTGATCTTTGTTCAGAGAGTTATTTAAACACACTCACAGCCTTTGGCCATAAGCACCTGAGTAAGAAGCTCCACCTGCATGGGAAGGTGTTAATGGTGAGGGCTGTACTAGGTTGGGTTGGTTTGGTTTTTACTCAATAAATAGTTCAGGTGGTAGGGATTTTGGAGGAAGGTTTTGGTTTGTTGGAGTTTTTTTTAAGACACTGACTCTTCAGTAAAAACTAAAGCTAAGGAGTATACACTCTGTTGAAAAGGGTTTCTTTCATTATTTTTAAATACATATATATACCCACACATATACATATTATTCTTTTGTGTGATAGTACCTATTCATTAAGCAGAAAAGTTGTGTTGATTTTTGTACCTTTATCTTGGGAGTGGAGAGCTATGGCTGTTACTCTGCTGCTGCACATCCTGGGAGTCACATGTTTTATATGAATAAGCAGATGGCAAAACAGGAGTAAATATTACCCCATTCCAGCATCTCTATTGTTTATGGAGTGTGGAGCTGACAGCACAACCTTCAGTTCCCAAACTGCTCTGAATGCAGAGAAATAATAATTTATGGAAAGCTGACAGCACTTAGAACACGCAGTAATGCAGATTTCTGGAAAAGGTGTTTTTGTCTAAAACCAGGCAGAGCTGGGACTCCTAAAATCAATATCAGTGATCCCAACGAGCCAACATGCTGGGAGCTGGAACTGGCCAGGTCTGCAGGTGGCTGCTTGGCTGTGGATGCTCTTCAGTCTCTGTTGCACCATCCTCTCTGTACATCCTTGGTGTGTTGGCTGACAAGGAGTGGAGCATTTGGTGTGTTTAAACCCAGGTTATATTTCTTCAAAGACAAGTTTTTTGCCCAGCTGCCTGGCCACTAGAAAATGCAGTCATCTCATGTGTTCTGTGTTTGCTTGAAGGCTCCAGCTCCACACTTGCTGTCTGTGTGTGAGGGGAGGAGGATCACCTGTGCCTCTGGCATGGCAGACCAGCTCCTGCATCCAGGCAGCTTTTGGCTGGGCTGCTCTTGCTCACTGAACTGTTGGTTTAGGTCTCAGAAAGGCAGGAAAGACCAGCAAAGCTCTACCCCCATTTTTACACACACTTCCCAATGTGTGAATGCATGAGGCTGCCAGGGAGAAGCTGATTCTGCTTTGCTTCAGGGACCTGATTCCCCTCAGGCCTTTCTCAAAGGTGAAAAGCAGGTCAGTGGTGAAGCAGCTGTGTTGTATTAGTTGTTTAAAGCTGGCACTTTCTCAATCAGGGTAATGGTTGTTCTAAAAACATGCAGCTGTAACTATAATTAGATTAATTTCTTCTTTATTAATTGCACCTGACTCTATGTGTAAGGATTCTTCATCCAGTTGATTTTAGTTACCCAGATTGGGAGGGAAGATCAGCCTTCTTCTATTGCATCATCCTGAATCCTGCCAGGAGAGCAGAAACCCTCAAGAGAGACACTGGTCTGGCTAAGGTTTCTGCTACAGATGATGATCCCTTGGTGCTGCTGGAGAAATCTGAGGCAAGACACAGCAAGGGCCCTGCTGATGGAGAGTCAGGTACTGCCAAACTCCCTCCAGAAATGAAAAGTCTCTTGGTAGTCAGGGAATTGGGGTGGGGGCTGAAGGTGATGTGGGATTTTTCCAGAGGTCTTTCACCAAAAGGTCTCTGGGTCCTTTTTCCCCTTTGCAAAGAGAAAGTTGGACCTTGATAACGTTCATGGTTATCTGTGAGACTTAAATAATACATGAGTTTTTCAGAGCTAAAAATCTTCTGGAAAGAATTGAATTAATTGCCCTCCTGGCTATAGCTGTTTCTAAAAGGCTGTGCTTAGAAAAGTATAAGTTTGCACAAGGAGTTCAAGGGGCCATTTCTTTCTCCACAGGAGGGCTGGGCTGATGTTTTGGCAAAGCCTCCAATACAGAAGCTCCCTGATGGCTTGATGCCAGCAAGAGGAATTGTTTTATTTATTAGAGATGCTTTGGTGTTCCACCTGCTCCCAGCACGTGTGTCCAGGCAGTGCAGCTCCCAAGGGCTCCTGCCACGTGAAGCATGCTGAGTCTGGAGTACCCACTTGTTCCCTCCCTGCCACTCAGCTGGTCCTGGGTCTCAGGGGCAGAGCTGACCTGGCACAGGGCTGGCTGGAGCCTCTCTGGCTCTGGGTGTGCTTCCCTTCTGTGCTAAAAGGAGTTTGCAAGAGGCTTGCCCTGGTTTTGGTGTCACCAAGCTGTTCCCAGCAGCAGTTCTGGAGTGCTTTTTAAGAGTAAGTACTCAGAAAAGTAACAGTGGCTGATTCTTAGGAGGGTTTAGGTGGTTTTTAAGGTACTAGATACTTTTACATTTTGTCTTTCAGAGCACTTAAGCCAGTTTATGAGTAACTTTAAATCCTTATGTTAACTGTAACTGAGTTCATCACCCAGCTTATCTCCACTACTGGAGATTGCTCTGCTGACCTCACAGATGAAAGGAAACCTCTTTGAAGGGCAACCTCATGTGTTAAAAACAGGATGTTAAAATTTCTGGGTAGCAACACTAGCTAAGCAGGGGATGTACAGCTTTCCCTTTGTTTAAATTTTATATTTTACTTGGTGTTGATTTGCACTGGGAAGCCTGACTGCTGTCCTGCTGGGGCTCCAGAATGGCTGTTTCTCCTGTAGCAGGCAGCAATTGGTCTTCCTCCCATTTCAGAGGGCACAGAGCAGGCAGCTGCCTCCTCCCTGGTGTAGAGCTGGGAAGAGATTGTCCTGTGCAGTTTTATTCTGTCTCTGCAGTTGCAGAAGGATCTGGGAGAAGTGATCTGCACTGACTTTTAATTTTATGTGAGATTTCCCTGCAGGAGACATTTGTATCTGACAAAACAGGACAGACCTAGATTTGCTTTCCAGGGATGGTGTAGCTCACAGGAATGAGCTGTGTTGTAGGCCAGGGTTTCTTTTTATTTTTTTCTTTGCTTTCCTGCTTTTTATGGTAAATTATAAATGGTTGATAAACACCTATAATAAAATAGAGATATACATGGGCAAATCATCCTCTTTTTCCATTAAAGAAAGCTGTTACTTACTGTGTAGAGAGTACATATCCTCCTAAGAGATCAAATTATTTATGGCAGTGCACTAATTAGCTTTTTCGAGGCTTCTAAGGTCTTGCAGATACTTGGAGCTCCAGGGATAATTGCAGTAGGTAAACACCTCTCTGCATCAAGCATAATTTCATGTAACTGGCAAACAGCTGTCAGTTTGTGCTTCAGCCCTGTGGCCTGAGGGGGGCTCTTGAGTGAACACTGGCACCTACAAGGCTTTGCAAGGGAGAGGTCACAGCTGCCTGGCTGGGTCACTGTGGTGGTATCCAGACAATTCAGGAGGTTCCCAGAGCTGGTTTGGGCCCAGTTTCACTTGTGCTGCTGTATTAATTGTGAGGCTGCACCAGCACTTTCCCTGCCCATCATCACTCTCAGTTTGGTCTTGGTGAACAGCAGCTCCAGCTCCCTCCTCACGTCCATCAGCAGCTCCAGGCTCTGTTCAGCAGTATTTGGCATTGTTCAGATGTGCTGCTATGGTTACTCAGGCACCACTGACTGCACAGGTCAGCTTGGAAGAGCCTTAGACAAAGTATTTGGGACAGAATGCTGCTCTCAATTGTTAATTTAAGACCTGGCACATCGGTTTGAACAAACCACATGGGGGACAATGTCTTTCTTTTTTCCCTACACTTGGGATTTGGAACAAAACATAAGAAAAAATATTGCCTTGATGTGAGCCCAAGCAATGACAGTGGCTCCTGCTGAAAATAGCAACCAGCCTGTCCTGGGAGTCGCCTGAAGGCTGCAGAGGCTCTGTGAGCTCAAGGGGAAGGAGGATGCACAAGGCCTGGGGAGGAGCAAAGGCTTCCCCAGCTGTGAGGAGCAGAGCCCGGAGAGGGGAAGGGAAGGGGCAGGACTGTGGCTCTCCAGGTCTGGGGTGCAGAGTCACTGCTGGAGCCTGGCACTGGCATCTCAGGGCATGAAGAACAGGACTGCCAGGTGCCCTGCCCTGTTGAGGGCTGTAGGTGTGATTTTAATCTTCCAGACCTGTGCAAATCCATGAGCTGAACTGGCACGAGGTGTTGTTCAGGGGCCAGAAATCCAGTGACATCTGTTCAGTACCTCACCACGGGCAGAGTTGGAAAAGGGTGACTGTAAAGAGATTTTAGAGATGTGCAGTGGTGCCCTCACTAGGCTGTGCCCTTTAATGCCTTTCTGATTACTTTATGAGAACTGACTATGCCTGATTTTCTTTTTCTGATTACACTGAAGGCAAAATTTCCATAGACTTGAATGGGAGAAGAACAGGAAACTGTTTGAGACATGTCTGAACATGCTGGTAAAAATGAAACAAAAAAATCTGGTGTGACTTTAAAGCTATTTTTAAAAACACAAGCTGGAGCGGGTTACTCTGAATCACTGGAGTCTGTTATGTCTTTTNGGACACAGTGAGAAGGCAAGTTTTTGGAGATGGGTTATATGTGTTAAAAGGGGGAATGTGCTAGCATTTGCTAAGCATAATAAATATCACTGCCAAATGAGGAAGTCCCTTTTCTGATAAAGCAAAAAAAATTGTAGATGAGGATTTATACCAAGCTTCAGAAAACAAGTGAGGGTGCAAGATTTATTGCTTTAATTGAAATATTGGCTTTGCTATCTTCCTTGAATGTTTATGTGTGAAACTGGGTGTTGCTTGGCATTTGTAGGCCAAATCTTGGGCAACATCTTTGATGGATGTGTTGTGTTAGGCATTGTCTCCCTCATTCTCTCCCATCCTGCACCAGCCCTTGGGGCAGCTGAGGGTGGGGACTGAAAATAAAAATAATCCACCTTCATTGTCATAGGTAATAGCAGAATTTTGCTAATATCTCTTGGCTTGTGTCTTGGTTTTCCAATTTGGTGCTTAAATTCAAAGACTGGTCATTCATAGACTTGTTTTTCCATTGAAGGATGCAAATTCCATTGAGCTAAGGAGGAGCAGTTCTCTTTATGTGGTTTTCTTCCCTGATCATGGTAGTGGACTTCTTGCACTTGAAGAAAGACAGGAAGGGGAGGGGTTTGAAACAGCATCAGCCACTGGAGGGGAGAAGTGGAAGGAAACTGTGGCAGTTTTTGAGGTAAGGGGGAAGCTCTGCCTGAATTCAGCAGTGGATGCTGGAAATAATGTTTGCTGTGATGGTTGTAGATATGGAAAGAACCATCTTCCCCTTGGACTTGGGCAAAAAGTCAGGTTTGTACTTCAGGAGGCTGCACTGCTGGCTTCAGACATGTTCTTTTCATTCCCCTGCCCTGTGGGGAGTCTTGTGTATCAAACCCCTTTTTGTTACCAGAATGTGCTGCCTTTATTTTTCCAGATGCAGACAGGAGTGCTCTGGAGCAGTCTGAATTAAATGCCAAGGTGAAAGAGTGTTGCTGTAGAAACTCCTGTCAGACTTGCAAATGGTTCTTGTGTGCTTCTGGGGATATGTTACTGATAAAGACTCTTCAGCTATTTCTATTTTTTAGTGGTATTGAGAAATGATTCTTCAACGTTGCTTTTTAGTAGCTACAGTTCAGAAAGGCAGGGAGCTGACTGTGATGGGATGCTCAGGAATCTGCTAAAACTCTGGGAACCATGCACTGGCTTTAGAGGGCTTTGGATTTGGTGCCTCTGTTCACTGCAGTCTATGCAATATGCAGTGTGTTGCATCCAAGGGTTTTAACTTCCAACAAGGGCTTGTTAATGTGGGAAGAACTCCCAGAAAACTCTTCCACAGCTCTGCCTTCTCCTTTCAGCTGAGTGTACAAGGCTGTTGATGACAATTGTTTATAAATTGTGTGTCTTGAAGAGCTGGCAGAGATGGCTTGATCCTGAAACTTTGCTGTGGCACTTCCTCAGCATCCCTTTGATACCTCTGCATCTTCCTGGATTAGCAATGCTGCTGTAATAGTGCACAACACAAATCCAGTTACAGGTGCTCTCTGTTATTTGAGTGTGCCCTGAGCAGCATTTCAGACATCATTAACACATTTCTGTATGCATTTTGGCTTTGAAAAATACGAATTCAAACCAGAAGCCCAAAAAGCTTTGTTTAATCTAAGTATACCTCCAAGAGCAGTGTACATGGATATTGTATAACAAGAAGGGTGAATTCCAAATAAAACTTTGAAATCCATCTGGAACAGAACATCAAGACTGGTGGGAGGTTTTTGGAGAGCCTTGCTTGCTTCCTGAAAAAAATCCCTGTGTTGCATTATCAATGCTTAAGTGACAGCTGCAAGTTGACTCAGTTAAGAGCTCTGCTAAGGTGCATTATATTTGCTAATGCACAGTTTATCTCTGAAGCTGTGAATGTTGCTGGCTCACTGAAAGACGTTGGTTTCAGTGACTGAGACTTGCCTGTTGACAGCCTTGTCAGTTGAAAACATTAGAAGAGAATGAAATTACATTCTGGGCCTTGCCCCAGATGGGAATTGATGTAATATTTTAAGCCTCAAAAAGGATGGGAGTGTAACAGAGCAACATGACAACAGCAAGATTTATTAGTGCTGCTTTGGTCTTGGCTTTGGGTCATCTCCTGTCTGCAGAATTCCTGTTGATGTGGCATCTGGATTTATATCGAAATTGATGGTGGGGTAAAGCTCTCTGATTCTATCAGTTCACATTTGCATCATTTTCTGTTCTGGATATGCTATGAGGGGCTGGGAGCACTACTTGTTAAAGTAGTTAGTAGGCAAGCAGGGGAGAATGCAAGGTCAATTTAGCACTTTTGGAATTTAAATTATTTTCTGAAATGGAAGGGTGGGGGAGGAAATCAAAGCCCGACTCTCTGAGTTCAGCTGTGTTTCTGAAACAGTCCCTTAAGAGATAAAAGTACTTGAATAGAACCATTAGCCCTAGTTTGCTCTACATTTCGCTGCTGTAATTGTTGCAAAGGTCATACTTAAATGCACACGATTTGGGTTTGATGTCTGTCTTCCTCTAGACTCACACAGCTGCTGAGGAAAAGGAAACTTCACTGTGACTGTTGATTGCTACCGAGAGCAAGTGGATGAAGTTTCTCAATCTTAGTCTAAGAGCTCCTTTGGATTTGTCTGTTGGAAAGTTTTGTGTCCCCTGAAAGGGTTTATTACCCCCATACCTCCTGCTGGTACAAGAATCAGGACAGTGGTACCTCTTACAGCTTTTTCTGCCTCCCTGTTTAAGCTGCTTGTGCCATTATAGCCTTTAACCACGGCAGGTGCTAAGAACTAAAACTGGGGGGAGCTGCACACAGACTAAAGCAGCAGGAGGAGGGAGTCAGGGAGAGTCTGAGCAGGAGACCTGGGTGTGCAATCTGCCCTGAAATGGAGATTTTGGGTACAGGTCACACAAATCAACTTCCAAACAGGAGGGATGTGTGCTTGGGGCATCCTTTCCATCCTCCACAGCTGCTGGCTGCCTCACTCAGGTGTCCTTTAGGGTGTCCCCCCCCTCCCCTCTGGCTTCTGACAGGACAGACAGGCTCATGCAGCTCCAGGGAGTGCTCAACTCACTTTAATCAGATGCTCCACCAAAAAACCTGGCCATGTACTGCTCCATCCAGCTTCAGGCTGAATTAGTTTGCATTATCTCCTGTTGCTTTTGGACTAAGACAAACTGTTTATGTGTATTCTGGGCCACTGATGCAAACAGTATTATTGTGGGTCTGAATCAACATTGCAGCACAACCATCAGCAGTCCTGCTCTCCTCCTGGGTACCAATTTATTCTCTGGATGAAGCTGTAGTGAGTGAAGGCTCATTCACCAGGAAAGGTGATTGAATGTGACTGCAGCTGCTTGATTAAGCTGGACAAAGAGAAACACTCATGTGTCACTCAGCACACTCTGCTACATGAAACAAGGGGATTAGATATGGTGAATTTCTAGTAATGAAAGCAGGCAATCGGGTTCATCATAAAATCAGCTTAAAAGAGCTTTCTACATTCCAGAGAGAACTAAAATAACTTGACCTACCTTGGTCCTGTAATCTTTAAATGCTGCTTAACATCTGCTCATCAGCACTTGGCAATAATATTTATTATGGAATTTTTAACAGCACAAACCATCATGCATTTAAATTAATAATACAGAGAGGTGTACTGTGGAGGGAAAAACATCACTATGGTGTCTAGTGGACAAGGCATCAATTACACAAGGGTTAAAAATGAAATGGAAATATTTGACTTCAGCAAAAAAAAATCTTTAGATGAAAGTTACAGCTACAAAAATCTTAGTGAGCTCACCAACCTGGCCCAAGCACCTTTCTAGTCCCCTGCAGGTGGTTAGCACAGAACCAGTTCTGCTTGAGGGACCTAAAATGGTCATGGGGAACTGTAGAAACTCTCCTAAAGGGGTAGAAAATACAGATATGCAGAAGATGCCTTTAAGATTTGAGATGTTATTTAGAAACAGCTTTCTTCTCCCAGGACTGACATTTCTGACTATGTTATTAACTTTGGAGGTACAGAAGATGCCAACATTAGGTGGGCTGGATTTGAGCCATTACAGGCAAAGGAAAGAGTTTGAAGCTCCTCATTGCACACTGTGTACTCTTGGAAACTGTAGCTCAGGAATTTGGGAATTCTTTATTCCCAACAGTTAACAAAAACCTCCTGTAAATTGCAATTCTTAGCTTGAAACATCTTCCAAGTAAAAAGCTCTGCAGACCCTCACAGGTCCCAGTTCTCTCTCTCCTGAGCCTGCAATGCACTCTGTAAAAGGGCTCCCTAGTAAAGGGTCTGCAGAAGCCTCCAGGGCTGGATCCACATTTGGCACTGCAGAGTGTCCCAGGCAGCTCTCCCAGGTCTCAGACCACAGGTCTTGGTGTCCTAATTTGGTTTTGTCTGCTTTCAGGTGTCACTTGCTGGTCCTTCTCGTGCACCTCCCTTCCTTGCAAGCCAACTCTGGCCACCTTCAGCCTGTGGCATAAAGGAACAGGAACAATCTGGGCCATTTCTTGCACTTGACACTTCTGTGCCTTTTTTTCTGTGCTACCACAAGTCTTTCCCCACCACTGGGTCTGAAGCAGGAATTGGTTATTGCCAATCCCCTGTAGAGAAGTCAAATATCATCTGCACTCAGAGACCTTGTTCTTGGCTTCTTGTATTCAGGGATGACATTAGACAGCTTTGCCACTGGGAATGCCCAACAAATTGCTTGTTCTTTTTTGTTGTCCAAGTCCTTCATTCACTCTGCTTTCTAGGATGCACTTTCTCATGCTGAATTCTTGTTGTTCCTAGACGTAGGGCTTTGTGTCTTGGCTCTAGGGGAGCTCCTTTTTGTTGGAAAGAGCCCAGACTTTTAAGCCATTCAGGCCACTCTATTGGCCTCTCTCCATCCTAATTTACTGCTGTGTTGTCCTTTGTACAGTGTGTAAGTTCTCTGCTAGCAGAATATATATTTATTTTATATTGAGAGTGGTGAGTGTGCCAGGCCTGGTGTGAGTCCATGTGGAACACCCATTGTTTGCTAATGCTTCCCTGAAGACATCTCCTTTTGAAGGTCTGTCACTCACCCACTCAATTCTTTTGACATGGACTTTTAATTCAAACTACAAAGTGGTACAATAAATATCTTAAAAATGAAATCCCAGTAGCCTTCTTCCACCTAATTTGTGTGTGTGGCCTTTCCTCCCAGCAGTTCCCCTAGAGCTGATCAATACCTGTTCACTTTTACTTTCTATCTTTTTTTTTGCCCCCCTTTTATTTAAGTGTTGGATCTCAGACTGTTCAATACAGTGTTTACTGTTCCCTACAAATAGGCAGCTCTTGGCATTAACATTCTGCTGAGACTTCTGCAGCAAGCTCAGGTTTTTGCAGTTTTCTTTAATATGCCTCTGAACTTTTCTACCCTTGTTTTTAAACTTTCCTGGTGTACACGTTCACTTTGTCTTTCATGGTAGCTGAAATAGAAGGGCTGCTTTGCATTTCTGGTAAATGACTCCATCCTAATTCAGGGAAACACTTCAGCATGTCCTGATCTGTTGAATTGGACTGGAGATTGGTATTGTGTTATGGTAAATGCATAATCTTCAAGGCAGGAGGTTTTGTGTTTTCATTTTTTGTTTGCTTGTTTGTTTTTGGCTTTTTCCTTCTCCATGACTTGCAGCAGTATGAGAGGGAGAAGATTTTTTTTTTTCCTTGAAGAACCAGTCTGAATTTTTAGCTCTGCAAAACAATGCAAATGTTACATAGAGTAACAATTCTGCTGAGTACCTGCATTGAGGATAACTTGTGGTTTTCAGCTACACAATATGTCTGTCTGGTTGCTGTCCCTTACTCCAAAGGCAATTCTGTTCATGTGCAATTATTTAAAAAATAAAAATGCAGAGGTCAATAATAATAATGTTGACTGTGAAATCTGGGCATATTTTTCTTAAGTGTGCCTTTATTTGTGAGGTCTTGGATTTTCTAC
Source organism: Notiomystis cincta (assembly GCA_013398075.1). Classification (NCBI taxonomy): domain Eukaryota; kingdom Metazoa; phylum Chordata; class Aves; order Passeriformes; family Notiomystidae; genus Notiomystis; species Notiomystis cincta. The sequence continues at coordinate 198,663 of VZRX01009959.1, forward strand.
AGATCTCATTTATGGGAGAGGGAGAGTGATGGGCTGGTGCTCCCTGTGCTGGTCTGGGTCAGCTGGGCTCTGCTGTCCAAACTAAGGGCCTCACATTTGATCCACAGGCAGTTCTTGCATCCCTCCTCCCTGCCAGCCTCTCTCCAGGGCTGCAAACCAGGATTAACCATCCTGGGGGAAAGACAGAACCATGCTCAGGGAGGGAGGTGCTGCTGCACCAGATAAAAGCACTCTGTCCCTTGGAACACCACCAAACACATGCACCCCTGGGTTTTGCAAGAAAATACTTAACAAATCACTGATTTTAAAGCTGTTCTATCTCCACTGATATGCTCAGAGAAGAATTATTTTGTCCTCCTTGTTAAAAGTGAACATTTCTTTCTTTGCTTTATCTCTGTGCACGCCATGTCTGGTTGTTACATTTAAGTTGGTATGAACTCTAAATCAATAATCCCATTAGGAAGAAAAAAGGGGTCTAGTAGCAATAAGTACAATTGCAGAGTTAATCAGATCATCTTTATTCGAGTTGTAGACTCTGTTTCCCAAAGATGTTCTAGCTCTGCAGAATCAATAAGGGCACAATAAGTAGGTTTATTTTCTGGGTATCAGCAGGATGAGGGTGGGGGCTGGATGCCTGGAGGGAACCAGGGGATTTTGCTGCCTGTGAACACAGTAGCTGTGGAGAAAGGACTGTTGCTACCATGGAATCAAATAACAGAAAGCAGTGTATATTTTGGGCACTCAGATGTCTGGGAAATGTCTGGGGGAGGCATAGATCCAGGAATTTCTCCCTTCTTAGTCCATCCCCACCAGTTTTGCAAACAAAATATGTCTAAAATAACTCCGCATTTTAAATATAACATTTTGAGTTGGTAGCTCCTTGTTTTAGAGTGTAAAACCCACCTGATTTTACAAACATTCTTCAGAAGAGATGGATGACATTTTCCTTACCTCCTCTTCCAATTTTAATTTCTAAATGTGGTCCTTGCTGCTGATCTCTTCTAGTTTTATGCTACACAGCTATAAAGTCTCCAGTGGAGATGCACCGGGCTGGTCTGGTGAGATTACAACGAGATTTAGTCTTTCCTAAACCAGGCTTTGCACAACTCCTTTGGAGTGGAGCTGAACTCTCTTCTCCACAACCATTTCCCTGTAAATAGCTACTGAAGACAATAAAACTGAAGCCACACAAAAAGATGGGCCTCCTTGTTGTTTCATTATTGTTAAATATGACCCCTGCTGTGCTGTGGAATAACCAGAGCCCAGCACTGCTGTGTCTTGGCTGTTACTCAGTGGTCCTTTAAACCAAACCCAGCTGTGTTCAGCAGAGCACTGTGCTGCCTTCTCCTTGCCTTGTACATCAAGCAGTAGGTCATGGAACTGGGCCTTAAATATTTAGGATGCTCCTGTTTGCTAATGAAGACTTTTTAGGAGAAATCATGTTTCTTGTTGGCACCCCAACACTCAAGTGCAGCTGGCTGAACATTTATTTCACCCTGGCTCAGGATTCCAAACCTACCCTGTTGGGAAAGGCTGTGGCTGCAGCTCAGAGTCAGACTGGGAGAACTGGGAGTGTGGGCAGAGCCAGAGAGGAGTTGGGCACAGGTGGGTGCTGTGCTGTGGAGGGAGAGGGTTTTGTGCATGGGGAAGGAGGTGAGCAGGGGTGGCCAAGAGCAGAATTCCTTGGTGCTCTCTGTGGTTCAGCACTGGGAGCCAGCTCCTTCCCTGCTCCCTCTGGGAAGGGCTGTCCTGTGCCCAGCATTCCCAGCCAGCCTTTGGGCACTGGAAACTCAGACATCTCCCAGTGAGAGCTCAGCTCCCTTTTGTTGGGTGCTAAAATCTCTTCTTGGTTTTGTCACGACTTGACTGAGATCTTTGTTTGCATGGTTCTGAAACCCCACGCTGTCTTGGGCTGTCAAATTGTGGTTTTTTTTAATGTAACTGATTTGTTCTTGAGCATTACCAGAGTATAAATTGTTATTAAGGCATTCAAGTGTTGTCTTTGCCAGCTGGTGTCTCTGAATTTGATGGTTTGTCTGAACACGCCAGGCCTAGGTTTGCTCTGGGTGAAGCACCTCACCCTGAAATGTGGCAGCAATCAGTGCTGTGTCTGTGCACACACTGGCTCTGTTCACCTAAGGGAGGTGGAGAATAAATACAGTGTTCATAACACAAAGCTTGGAAAGTTTGGAGTGGTTATGAGATAAAAAGAGTTCCAGTGAGATACACCCTTCTTTGAAATGGACTTAAATTGATATTTCCCAGAAAAATAAGGATCTGTATATGAGAGATGGTCTGCTTGCAAGAAGACTTAGGGCTCAGTGGATTTGTTTTTGTTCAAGTCTTTACAGTTTTCTTCCCAGTTTGAACTCCAAACTAAAATTTAAGTATCTAGAAGGATTCTATTCTTGATATGAATACCATGACCTGCATCGTTCTGAGGAGTGGGATGTGAGTCCAAATGTTCAAGAGCTCTTCTTGGTGACAGTTCTGACTTTCAACCACATTATTGCTTATAGTTTTATAAATCTCTATTTTCAGCTTATTTACCACCTGCTCCTAAGATTTGTTTGGAACATGCTAGGCCAAACACAAATCTGAATAGCTGGCTCTTAAACATTCCCAAAATGTGATCTGAAAAGAAATGCTGCAAAAAAGTGAGACACAGTTTAGAAATATTACAGTTTAATAACTATATAAACCATATAACTGTATAACTATAAACAATAGTAACTATATAAACATAGCATGTAAAAATATGTCTATTTTGTGCATGTATGCAGGTGTATTTATACAGACACATGTAATTTTATCATCCCTTTGATGCTTTATCCCTCAGTTGACCAAGGTGGAGACTTTGGTTAAAGAGCAAGAAGTTTCTGAAGTTCTGCTAAATAGTTGAAAAACTGCTGTGATTAAAATAAAAAACTATTGCTGTTATACCACAGCTCAAGGCTCCACTATGAAGTGTGCACCTCCTAAGATTCAGTAAGGTTAAGTTGTAATGATTTAACCCTATTGTTGCACAAAATTATCATAAAATTTTCGAAATATTAAGTTTTGTCCTCAGCAGAGGAAAGGCTGCATGTATTTAGATAATAATATTGAGAAGATAGGAAACATAAATGGAAAATGAGCCAGACTGTAAAAGCCAAAGAAATTGCTGTCTACTGTGGCCATTCTCTCAGAAGCTGGTGCCATTTTGAAGTAGGATACACTGACTGCTTTAAATGGACTTAGAACATGTATAGGTTGGGGTTTTTTTACTTTCTAATACCAACACTGTGTGTGTAAGCCTGTCTTGTAAGAACAGATTTAATACATATATAAAGTGTGTGTGCACAAACGTGCACACACTTCCTCACACCTGTGGGAAGAGGCAGCAACTGAAACCAAGATTCAGGATCTGCTTTAAACCCCTCTGGCAGAACAAAACCACCCACAGAGCTGTGGCTAAACTTCCCAGGAATGTTTCCAGGGGACTACAGGAGCTCTGTGCTTTTCTCTGGTGGGTCACCCAGGATTGCATCTACCTTGTGTCAGTGCATGACACACCTAATTTCAGCTGAACTGCTGCAGCTGTGCAGAGCTGTCTGTGCTCTACAGTCACTTGATCAGCACCATAATATGTGGAATGAACAATATTTATTCCTGAAGAAAGAGCACTGACTGGGGGAAGAGTCAAACTGAATCTTGGGGGCAAAGGAGTGAATCCTTGGCCGGGTTGCATTTTTTCTGAAGCTCTTAGAGACAGTCAGGTGGTGGAACAGAGCTAGGGATGTGTCCAAAAGTGGTATTTTAGAGAAATATTTAATGTGGGTCTTGCCCCCCATCACTTCAAGCACATGGATGTGTGGAGGGAAAGGAGGGTTAATCTTGTCTGGTATAAATTAGTAAAAGCTGTGCAAAAAGAACTTTTCAAAGACTTGCTTGCTAAATAAATTACTGCTCATGTTTTATTTAAAATGCCCGTGCTGCCAGCAGAGAACATGGCAAACAAGCACCCTTTGAATGAAAGCAACAGGCAGGATTTTCCTCCTGGCACTCCCGTGGCTCCTTGCCCTGCTCAGTTTCGCCGCGTGTCACAAACCCGCGTGGGACCCGAGCGCTCGTGGAGCGACACTGCCCAGCTCTTTGTCCCCTTGCCCTTCTGGCAGGGCAGAGCTGGGACCCCAGCAGGTCCTGTTTGCTGAGGGTCTCTAACCTGGGCTGTGCCTTGTGCTCCACTTTCCCCAAGCCCCAGGGTGGAGCCGGTGCTGTGGCCGTGCTGGGGCTGTTCCTGTGCCCACCCACGTGCTGTGGAGCTGGGGTGGATTGGTGCCAAGCTGCAGGCTGGCAGGGGTGGGCATGGAGGATTTACATCTCTAACAGGACAGATGTTTGCTTTCTGTTCTCCCAAGCATCTGCTCACATGCTCTATTTTGGGAAGTGGAGAACGCTGCTTGCAGGGCAAGACTGAGGTTACAGGAGGTTGTCAGCCTTATGCCATCAGAGGCCATCGTGGGATTTCTGGCTCTTCCTGGTTTAAGACTAATGGAGGAAATGTGTGGAGAAGATGTTTTCTACCTCAAGGATGTTTGAACATCTCTGGAATATTTTTCCATTGCAGGCCAAGCTGTGGCACCCTCTGTAACTGCAGAGGTACAAACCTGTTCCTTGGTTGATGGTCAGGATTTAGGTTCAGGGGTGAACTCTGTCACAGGAGAGCATTGGCTCCTTTCTCTATCAGGGCTTTATTCCTCATGTGACACCCAAAAGGCTTGCTGCACTGGGAAGTGTCTGTGCAGTTTTCAGTAGGTTAAATATAGATTAGGTCTTTGCTGCTTTTACCTTGAGCATAACGTTGATCTGTTCACGTCACAACTTCTCCCTGAAAAATCAAATAAAAGGGCTTGTTGAAATGGCTGGAAGGCAGGGGATGGTGTACAGGAATTTCTTAGGAGCTGTAGTGTAGCTGATGATGTGTTTCTTTGTGCCTAAGATGCTTTTTCGAAAGAAATATCTCCCAAGGGAAGGACAGGAGCCTGAGAAGCTCTCCTGGGAGCAGCATTTTCCAAGTCTGTAAGACATTTGGCACTGATAAAAAACATATGAATGAGACAAAGATTAATATTAAAGATTAATATGATGGGGAAAAGGTGACCAATGCCTGTTGTTATGAACACCTGAAGGTGCCTTTCATACCTGTACCAGGGACCATGTGAGCAGCAGTCCCCAGTGTTTTGTGTGTCTTTCACAGCCTCCAGATGTGAGAAGGTTGTTGGGTACAGCCATGGCCTGCAGGTAGGGTGTAGCCATCCCCTCATTCTCACTCATTCATTGCAGTGATCAAACATGGAGCCGCTGTTTGTGCACCCTGCACAGAACAGGACAAACTTCTGCAAGTTTTTAACCAGCCAGTTTCAGTGTAATCCATCAGAATAAAAGAAGTGTTGATCTTTTTCCTGTGGCAGCAATCCCAGAGAGGCCACTGTGGCAGCTCTGGGGTTTCTGAGGCACAGCAGCACCTGAAGAATGTTCCTCCTGCTCTGTGCTGAGAGCAGTTCTGTGCTTAGGGAGCTTCAAGGCAGAGAATTGCAGTTGCTTTTTTGCCTCTTGTGTTGGGAAGTTGCTTCATTGTGGTCAAATTCAGCCCTTCTGTCCTTTTAGTGATAAAAGAACCCAAGTTAAGGGTATATTGATGGAAGTCATTCTCCTGGATTTGAAACACTCCAAAAGTTTTTATCAAAACCCTTTTATTTCCAAAATTTGTTTCCAATTCATGCTCTACCAGTTGTGTCCTTAATGCAGTCACTTGGCCAGTAACACCAGTGAAATGTGCATTCTCCCAGAGCTTTATTATGAATATGAATAAAACATTTTCTGCTGTTATTAAAGTAGCCTGGACTAAAGCAAATGAGAGTGGCAGCATTCAGGGGTGATCTCTGTGTCAGCCTGACAAATGCTCAAAAATAGCATTGCAATTGTGGCAATTTTGCTTTTTCTTTAACGCAGTAAAAGTTGGAATTCTCTTTGGGAAGCACAGTCAGATAATTAGATTTACAGAGAGCTGTGAAATTACTTTTTGTGCAGGATCTAGCATATGACAGTCCCTTTCCATGCTCCCTATGCCAATATCTAATCCAAAGTGCTGTATCACAGAAGTTGTATGCACAACAAAGAAGTCTGTGTCCAGCAATCTGTGGTCCTGGCACAAGTCCTGCAGCAGCATCTTTAGTATGTGTTGAGAAAGCCATTCCAAACTGTTGGATGCTTTTAGATTATATAAAATTTCTGTGTTATCAGCATTAGGTCCTCTAAAAAAATCACAAGATTGGTGAAAAATGCAAATTTTACAGGGTTTCTGTCTTCAGATTTTTCAGCATTTGGCCATTATCTGAAGCCTCTTCCCAGAAAGTTATTTTTCTTTAAAGGAAATGTAAAAAGTGATTTTTGTATGACCACACATGCCTGTGAAGATGGAGTCCTGGTTAAATATTTTGGTATTAGCCTGGATGGTAACTGAATGAACCATAGTACAAAAGACATCCCATATTTAATAAATAGCTTACAGTCTACTAATTAATTCATACTTTAATTAAGCAGCACCTCATTAATATTTTTCAAGTTATTTGCAGTTTGTAGTCTTGTTTTTACAGGGCTCAGGTTAAGTTGAATGTTCCCAGAACCATTCCAAGATCATGAAGTCATTTGGAAGACAACATATTTTTAATTACATTTCAAAAGCTTCAGTGCTTTAGTCCCTCCATCCCTCCAGCAGTAAGGAGATTAGGGCCCCTGCCAAGGGACCTGCATCAGCCTCTGCCAGCCTGGGGCTGCCTGGGCTTTAGCAGCTTGCCCAGCACTCTGCTTTCATGGGGCTGCAAGTGCAGGGTGAGCAACCCTGTAAAAGTGAGAGAGCCTTTTTTTTTTTTCCCTGAGCCTTTTTTTTTTTTTTCCCTGTGCCNTGAGCCTTTTTTTTTTCCTTGAGCCTTTTTTTTCCCCTGAGCCTTTCCTTTGCTGACATGTTTGGGCATGCAGGGTAGAGCAAAGCTCTGGCTCAGGCCACTGAGAGTTGGTCTGTCCACCAAAACACTGCCCTGGAGGGGAAGCTGCAGAGGTTGAGCTGATTGTAGAAGAACTCCAACATCCTCTCCAACCTTGTTCCAGCTCCTCTAGAAGCTTTTCTGCTTTTCCAGCATTTCAAGAGTGTGTCTGTATTGTATGGACAAAATCTGATCCTTTAGTCCAGACAAAAGCTGGTAAATATTCACAGCAATTTCTGAGTGTGGCTGCTTGATGATTTGTGTCTGCCACATGCAGGTTTGCTACAGAAAGTCTTGGTAGTGAACTCACCCTGCTTCCTACTGGATATTTCAGTCTGGTATTCAGATTTCTATCTCTCTTTCTAATTTGAATTGAATCTCCTGAAGCTCCACTATATCTAACAGTGGTTTTCCTTCTAAGTGTTTTTATATTGCAAGGCCATGTGTAGGTAGGAGCACTTCTCCAGTTCAGGAATGCCTCACTTCTGCTTCAGCTCTGTGCCCAGGAAAAGCTCCACACCTGCAGAGGTGCACACTGAATTCACCTGAGGGCAGTGCACAAATGGCTTTTGTTGCACTGGCTTTGGCTGGTGCAGCTGTGCTTGTCAAGGATTTGGGAACTTATTAAATCAACCTGGATAAGCTGAAGAAGTCAAGATGGCTCAAAAAGAGGCAAACCAGAAGAAATAAAGTAATAGAGTAGGATGCACTAAATATTTGCAAGGGGAAAAAAGCTGATCAGGGGAGGAACTCCAATTTTAACTAATAAATAAGGATAAGTCTTTGAAAGATCTCTAGTGTATAGCAGTGTACCACCAGCACAAAACCAAACCCCCTTTGGTCAGGCAAAGGGCAGATAAATCACAAACACTGCTGTGCTCAGACTTTGGTTAGAGAACAAGAGAGGACAGCATTTTAAACTTTGCTTTCATGTAATCCTGATTTTAATGCTAGTTCTGGTGCTGCAGCTGCCTGACATCCAGAGGAGAGGGAGGTGGCATTTCTCACTGCTGTGGTTTGGAAGGTGTGATTGTTATATGAGTAGCAAAATCCATCTGACAGGTAACCACATGTTCCAGTTAATCTTAGCTGGGCTATAAGCAGATCCTGTATCAAATGTGGTGACTCAGTTACTGAGCCTGATGCTAATGTCCCTGACATCTGCTTCAGCCTCTGTGCTCCTTAAAAATGGATTGGAATCAGGCTTATGAGTGAGTTTGTATTAGGGTAACCCCCACTGAAATTCTCTAGGTCACACTGGTATCTGATGCTGCCAGTGGAGGTGCATTAGGATAGATTTGTCCCAATGTGTTTTTGTTTGTCCATGCCCAAGGACACAGCTGCAAAAGACTGGAATGGGTTTTCTGGTGCATTAGGGGACTGATCTGTTATTTACTCTGGGAAAAGCAGTCTTATTTAATATTAAGTTCCAAATTTCCTTTATGTGTTTACCAGCCATCCAGAAGATTAGATGCATTAGAACAGTGAGTGTCCCTTTTCAGTAAATTATCTTCTTGGTTTGTGGGTAATGGAGTCAACCCTCCTGTCCTTGTGTAGCACTCACCCAGGACCAGCACATCCTGGTTTTTCGAAAGACAGTGGGTCAGGGTATCATTTCAGCTGCTTTCACTGCATGGATTCTTTGCTCTGTTAACCAAATTCATGCCCCATTTGCTCTGTCTCACATCAAAGCTTTGGGCTGGTGAGTTTAGTCTGTATATAACCTGGAGTCTGTCGAGGAAAAACTAAGGATAAATTGTTCAGGAGGTTGCACACTGAGGGCTTTGGGATGATCTAAATGAGACACTGAGACCAGGCCACTCTCCCAGCTGCTCTGTGGCTGTAACCTGGTTGCACCTCTTTGCTTGGGCACTGTCAGCTGCATTATAACTGTGAGCTGGCACTGAGACAGGTTAAAACTGGCTTTCAAAAGCTTGGGACAGAAAGGGAGCAAGGCAGCTGCAAACCTCTGGTGCCTGGGAATCTCCTGACAGTAGAGTTCTTTGTCCAAGTTTTCTGCGGCTTTCAGGTCCCCTGCCAGACTTGTGACTAACTGTAAAAGTGATGCAAACTATTCTTATCTCTGAAATCATGCACAGATAAGAGATATTTATACATATATAGAGCTGCATTACTATAGGTTACATGCTGTGTGTCTAACACCATCTGTCATGTACGTGTGTGGGTTTTGTTTAAGGGAAGATCTTTAAAATCTGAATCATTCTTATCTGAAACTGCCTCAAAATGTTAAAATAATTTCAGAAGTGGACTTTGACTAATGATGCAGTGTGCTGGGGAAAATATAGCTTGGCACCCAGGCTTTGATCACAATGGAGTTTGATTGGCATCAACTTTGAGTATTGGAACATACATTATTAAGCTTCAGGAAAGGCTATGTAGCTTTAAGAGCTTGGGAAAAAAGATCCCCTTGAGCTTTGGCCAACATCCTGTTAACAGATTTCTCTGCTCCCCTCATTCTTAATGATTTTAGTGGGAAATATGATGGATAACTGAAATAAGATCATTCTATTTCCAGTGAAAACTTTACTACATTAATTTCTTTTTTTCTCTGCTGCTGTTTGTCAAAAGCAGCTGATGTACAAAATTCAGGTGTCCCTGGGAATTCAACCTGTCGCTTCTGTTAAATTTTGACTACTGCTTGCACCATGAAAAACTTAACTGCTGTGAAAGGTAATTTATTTTTGCTGTAATGGCTGATCATTAATGGACTCAGTAGAAAACTGCACAGCATTAAAATAAAGCTCCTGTGTATAACTCTAATAACACTTATTTCTATAGTATAATGCTATGTTGATATAGCAACACTTGGTGCTCATATCACTTTTTATTGTGGGATCTGAAGTATTAAACAATATTATTCATGCTTCATAGCAGCCCAGTAAGTGCTATCATCCTGGCTCATAAGACAGGTAAGCTGGAACAAAGACAAGCAGAGATTTGGACAGAGATGTGAAACACTCACCCTTGAGCCACATCTATATGCACAGGCTGAAGCACATGCTGAATTCTAGCCCTGTTCAGCCACTCGGATATTTTACCACTTCTGTGTCTAGGTAACCACAATTCCTGGTCAATTTGATTAACTGTCAGATGATCCTTCCTAAACTTCACAAGAAATCAGCAGGATTTACATACAGGCTCATTGCTGAGCTCCAGGTTGGCTGTTCTGCTGGATGGGGGCACAGATGAGGGCACATCCTTGGAAGCAGCTTATGGAGCACAGAGCAGAATACCTGGCTGCTCCCTTCCTCCTCCTGGCACTTCAGGCTGCAGCTTTCCTGAGCATTAAACTCACCCACTAACAGGGAAATAGCTATTTTTGGACTACCTACTGCAGCTGTTGGAGCAAGTTGCCCTCTGGAGCTCCAGCCTTGCAAACAAAGTAAATATTTACCTGTAAGCTGTTGTTGATGGAAGAATCCTTCCACTCATGTTTACACTGGAAATGCTTGCAGTAATTTGGTTGACAGGGTTTGAATGCTCTTCATTCATTTTACTATAGGAGCTCTGAGTGAATGGCAGCCAAGGCAGTGGGGAACCATGGCCATTCAGAAAAGTGTGGTTAATTTCTTTACCTACCTTCCTGGAGTGTTGGTCTGCTGGTTTTGTTCTTAAAAAATACTGGAGATCTAGACAATATAAATAATTCAGTATGCAAGGATCACATTTCTGGGAATGCTAGCATGAAAATTGCTAAATATGCATTTAATTTAAGCTTGATTAGGCAACTGATTCTGTTCTAACTCAGTCATAATTAAAATGTAGCCCTGTGAGGTTTAAGCCCTTACAGGGACCCTGTGCTCCATGGCTAATTAGAGGGGTCCCCTTTGGGCTGGCAGGAGGGATGACTCCTAGTGTGAGGCAGCACCTGGGCTCCCAGCTTTGGGCTTGGAAAGGTGATGGGAGAGTGGTTCAGCACAATGGAAGAGCTGAAATATTGCAGAGGCAAACAAAGCATCTCACCCTGTTCATCTTGTTTCCCTGCAAGGGGTGCCTCAGTTTACCTGGGGCACTGGAGGGACTGCTGCACATCTCCCTGCCCTGCCCTGCTGGGAATTTCTGCTGCCTGCTCAGGCCAGGAGGGTTGGGGAGCAGCTGAAATGAAGTCCAGGCTACATCCAGGCTACATCCACTGGGATGCCTTCAGCAGGAGCTGGGCTGTGGCTCTCACTAGAGACCCATCAGTGTTATAAATGGAGTGCTGGTGGGAGCAGACTAAAGGAAAGCAATTTCCTAAAAATTACTTGGGCAGAGTTAGGGGGTCATGGTGAGGTTCTTCTGTTTTCAAAGGTGTTCTTTCTCTGGAGCTCACTTTACCTTTGGGAAATTGCCAGTGGTATTATCTTTGATGTGAAGCCAAACTGAAGGCTGTGTCCTGGAACCCATCCTTGCCTGAGACAGAAGATATGCCCTGGAAATGCAGATAATCTTGTAAAGCTGGGTCACTGAGCTGCTTTTCTGGGTGGTAGAAAGGTGAGACCTGCAACCAGAGATGGTTGTGGGTGAAATCCACACATGGCCCTTTTGCTTTGGCAGTGTCTTGGTGGCCCTTGATGGGTCTGGCTGGGCAGACTGGGGACAGGTGTCCTGTGCTGTGTGGCACAGCTGGGTATGAGTGCATCATTGACATGAGGCTGCTGCTTTCCAATTCTGCTTTATTTTGTTTTCTTGTTCTTTGTTTTGTTTCCCATCTTCCCTGTCTAATCACCAGAGCTCCCTGCTGCCTGCAATTTGTCTGGGCAGCTCTCCGAGCCACACTGAACATGTCCCACAAAGCTTAAATCTTGATCTGAGCAAATCTCTTTTAGGCTTTCCATTTCAACAGATTCCTCCTTCAGCTGCATTAGCTCCAAGGAGTGCCAGGCCACTGCTCAGTCGATTATCTGGAAGCCTGGTTGCCTTTAGCACACACAGAGAGTTTTGATGTATCCCTAATTCATAATGGGGGAGAAAACCCTCTTGGGGTGGGGTGAGAAATTCAGGGTGAGAATGAGCACCAAATCCCTGGTCCCCACAAATTCTGCAGGGTCTCCTTTGCATTTGCAGTTCAGTTGCACTGAATTTTACCCCTTTCCTTTTTCATGTCTTGTACAACTGGGAGCTGGTTGCTCCCTTCTGGGGAGCTTTGCTTTAATTGGGACAGCTGGTAATGGGGCATCTTCCCTTGGCTGGTGTAGACCTACCTGACTGGAGCATTTCAGTCCTTTTCTCTGTGACTGATACCACCCCAGTCAGGGCAGTGGTGCTCTCCAGAGAGCCTTGCTGAGCTCAGCAGGCTCCCAGAGCAGGAGATGCAGTCTGGCCTTGCTGCTTTTGGGCAAGCCTGAAATGAGGCAGGCTTTAGGAAATCAGGTTTGTTTCTCCACATTCTAGCTGCTGATTTTTATTTTTTTTTTTGTTCCATGGCCTGAATTATTATTTTCTGAGGGCTTGTATATTTAATAATAGTTTCTGCATTCCAGTTTACTGTGAGGCTTTTCTGTGTATATACAAACACTCGATGAAATGCTGAAAGGTATATCTGTAATTTGAGTTTATAAGTGAAGTGGGTTGCTTTTCTCTCCCAGAGGTTAATCTCCTTCTGCACATCCACTGCCACATCTTATACAATTTGGAAGTGATCTCTTAAAGCAAAGATGTTTTTCTTTGCAGACTGCTTATTGTAACACATTATATCGTATAATATCATTCTGTTCAACAACTCTCTGTTCTGTTGTGCAAACAGCACAGGAAAAAAAGGAGGGGGAAAGGGGAATAAATAAGCAGACACACCAGCAGAAATTCTTCTTTGCTGGTGCCCAAATTGCTCTCAGGGAAACGGACACATTTGTATTCTGTCACTGCTACCATGACCAAAGAGACCTCCTTGTCCCAGAGCTCCCATTTAGAAAATCTTGCTGTATAGTGAGTTGAAGAAAAAGTGTTTGTCAAGTGAAAAAACGCAGTGATTGTGGGAATGAATGTCTGATGGCTCTGTGGGGGATCTCTGACACGGCTCTCTGGGGCTGGTGCTGCGGGCAGGGAGGTTTTGGGCAGGGGAAGCTGGGGATCTGCAGCGAGGGCTGGGCTGGGAGCACGGGCAGTGCTGGCACCGAGTGGGGCTCCAGGGATGCTCCCCTGGGACAGGACCTTCCTCTCCACAGCTGTGTCTGTCTGAGCAGCTGAGAACACCCGGAGGAAGAGAGGCAGTGGCTGCTCTTTAAGGTGTAATCCTGCAGTCCCTGTGAGGTGCCTCCCTCCACCAGGCAGAGCCTGCTCGCTGATCCTGACCTGGGCCCCTGTGGTCTGTACCTGGGCACAAGTTCCCTGCTTCTCCCCTACCCAGCATTAAAGAATCATATCTTGCTTTAAACTCTGGTCAACCTCCACTCCTCAAGCCTTGTGTTTCAGGCTTACTATAAATTATTTAAGCAAGAAGGCAGCTGGACTGTAATGTGGGCCGGTGCTCTTTGTGCTGCAGGCACAGATGGCAGTCACGCAGCCTCCAGAGTTCCCAGAGATATCTACATACATTGCCAGCTTATTTCTTGTTTCCTCTGAAAAGGTGGCAGAACTGTGAGTCAGCACTCTGATATGTCTGATCTCAAGGACCTCACATGATGTGCTCTGAGAAGAGGACACTCCAGCTTTGTATTTTTCCAGTGTTTCTGTGAGATTTTTAAAGCACACCCCCTGCCAAAGGAATTATCTGCCCGTTCCTTGGCACTGTAGAACCCTTCCCAGACCTGCCCCAAGAATGAGTCCCTGCTGTGTGCCAGTGTCAGTCTGAGATTACAGCTCAGGTGTCCTCATTTCCTGCTCTTGCTAATTGCCAGCAGCTCCCTGGTGTTGGGTAGTGATGAATGAAAAGTAAGAATTCAAGAAACTTAGCAAAACCTCAGCTATTTCACTGAACTTTCTGTTGAATAATGGTAAAAAAGGGTGCCAGTGATGTCAGAAAACGTGAAACCAGCCAGCAGCTACCAGGGAGTCTGAGAATAAGCAATCTCCAGTGGTTTGCAGCATAGCCAGCTCTTTTTTTTGATGGCAAAGAAAGATGAAACACTACAAAGATATTCCCAGGGAGAAAATAGATGTCATACAACATTTAAATAGATCCTTTCAAGAAGGAGAGCTGCAGAAACCCTTATAACTAGCTCATGAGTGTGAACCTGCTGATTTTTTTTAAAGGCTGGTAGGACAGATAGCAGGCTTTAAATACACAGCTCTGTTGTCTTGATAGCTTAATTCTATTGTCCAGCTTCTGCCTGAATGTACCAGGTGATAATAAAAGCAGTACAGGAAGCAGGTCCATAAGTACAAAATGAGTGTTTAAAAGAGCTTTGTGCTCTACAAAGCAAGACATTTTGAAATAGAGAACTGGTTAAAATGGAAGTTTTAAAGACTACATGGGGATTCTTGGTGATAGAGGGAACACAAGTGGCAAAGAAACTTCTCGTGTAGTGGAGCTGAAATATTGATACCTGGGAGATCAGGGGGGAATATAAGAAATGGTGAGAGCCTAGAGGTGGCAATTTCTTCCCCAGAAAGCTGTCTGCACTGTGGACTGAAGGCAGCTGTCCACTTCTAAATCAGGAATGATTAAATTTGACCTGTTTGTATCAGAAGGCAGCTCAGGACCTCTCCACTGATTTTCAGAAAAGTGTAAGAGCTGAAAGGACCCCCTGACCCTGAAACATGTGCACATATGTTGGGAACAGCTCTTTAGAGACAGGGTGTCCTGAGATCTCTGCAGGGAGCTCTGACAGTGCCCTGAGCCCCTCAGGTTTTCTGATTGCTCCATTGCCTTGGCTGCTGAAGCTCTGTGCTTCACCCTCCTCTTCCTCTCCCTCCACTGCTCCCTGTGTTCCCTCCTCAGAGGCTGCTGCTCCATGGACACACAATGCAGGGTGTTGAGCACAATCCTGCTTAACATTGTTCTTGCCAGAAAAGAAAAATCCAGCTGGATACCAGCTTGATTTGAAGCAGTTCCACTGGATTTATTGTGGTCTTAGTGTTGAACCCTGATTCATTAGTCTGTGCTGGTGAATTTGATTAGAGCTGGCCTATGCACTTGAAAATCTGAATATTTTGGGGGCTGCAATATGTCTGTGAGTTACAAGGTGATCTGTCTTTATTTATTTATTTCCTGAATTCATCTTTGGAAAAGGAGGGCCATGTCTAAAGGAGACTGACAACAGCTCTGTGTGTTTTAGAGAGGGGTGCAGGTGGCCATGATGCTGCAAATGACTCATCTCCAGAGGTGCTGGCTTCCTTCAAGTTCCTACACAAATATCATTTGTATTCCTCTGTCAAGGTGATTTCAAAGTATCTGTTGACTGTGATGGAAGCAAAAATGCTGTGAGTTCAGAATTATTCTGCTGATTGTAAGGAGGAAAAGGAAAGAGGAGGCTTTTATACCATTGTATAATGGTATAAATGTTTACTCATAATGTGTATTTAAAAGAAAGATATAAAACAGAAGATGCAAAGGAGCTCTTTGCTGTGAGTTTTCTTGTGGGTTCTGTACCCCTGCCTTTCCTTTTTCAGTCACTAAATATGAATATTAAGTAAGAATTCTTTGAAACAGGATATTAATTAATGCATCATCATTTTTGGATCCTATTTGACACAGGCAATGTGAAGGCTGTGTCTAGGGTTCAGAGCTGCCTTCTTTTCCCATTTAATGTTCCCCAAGGATGGATTTTTCCCCAAAGCTTGCACGAGCATTGGTGCAGAGTCAGGACTGGCTGACTCTGCACAAAGATAAGGGGGCAATAAGGGGTTTGCTGCAGAGTTTGGGGGGTTTAGTTGTAAGAAGTTTGTGCTGGCAGAGTGGAAAGAGGCAGCCTGTGGGTGACCCCCTCCCTCGTGGGCACCTGTGGTGTGTCCTCTTTGTGCTCAGAGCTCCTGTTTCTCGTGGCATCCCTGAGCTGCTGCTCTCTGCACCTTGAGGGGCAGGTTCCTAGGGAAGTGTCCTTGGAAATCAACCCCTGGGCACCCAGGAGTGGCATGTACAAAATTCTGCAGTGGTTTTTAGGAGCAACAAGTGCCCGAGTTGTGTGGCTGTGAGCACAGCTCTGCCACAGCAGGGCCGATGTGCTGCTGCTGCTGGAGGGACTGGAGGGCAGAGAGCCACTTCCACTGATCATACTTAAAATACAGCTCTTCTTATTGTAAAGCTGATAAAATTTTGAGAGGTTTCTTGTACTTACAGGCTCAGCTGAGCAGATTAAACATTACATAATGTGCCTCTCAGGGGCAGTGCATGATTAATGAATGCTTACAAAGTGCTTTGTTAAATACGACACAGTGCTAATGTCTCTCTAACAGAAAAACTGAGGAGGAGTTAGGAATTGTGCTCCCTGAAAAGGCATTCTCTAAGTTTTCTTTGCCTAAAGTGATCTACTGAATGAAATAAAGTGAACTTTGATTTATATGCAGCATAAAGCAAAGTCAGATTTCTCTTCTTGTGTTGGGAGGGGAACTTGGCTGCTCAGGAACTCAGCAATACAGGCACACAAACTCCAGGAAAGGCAGTGTGGAGGCCAGTGATTTAACTGGCAACTTTCCTGTGCCATCAAACATAAAGAAGGAATATAACCTGAAGCTAAAAGGAGACATTTTTGAAATTATTACTGCTGCAATAGCTGAACTTAGATTTATTTTTATTATTTTTGCATTGACAAATGAATCCAAGTGGAGCTTTGACTTTCAGATTTCTCTGCAATAAAAAAATATTTTGGACTAATAATTCTAAGGACTCCATTTTGGAAAAGCAGCAACAGTTAAAGTATTCCAGAGTGTATGTATGTCTCTATATAAAGCTGGAAGACAAATTATAAGTCTATTCAATGAAAAATCAATATTTATAAAGACCCTGCCAGGACTAATTGCATAGGACTAGGCTGATGGCTGCTGAAAATCAGCATGGATATATTGGCTTTCGTTTTTGACAGCTGAAGATCTGGACTTCAATTTTGGTTTTTCTAATTTAAACTCAGGATAACCTAATATTGGTGTTACATGTGTCGTTCTGTAGCTTCTCCCAGAGAGAATACTCTCAGTATTGAGAGGAAAAATCAATATAGATTCATGTTTTGTACCTTCATGACACTTCCTTGCAGTGGCTGTCACTGAGAGTAACAGGGGACTGAGATCAGAGGCAGAGGGTTGGCAGAATAAGCTCAGTTTTGTTAAGGATTTAAAAATTTGACCCTGTCCATGAGGATTTGCAGATCTTACCTACTTTCTTCCAAGGAGATCCAAATATTGCTCTGATTTTTCCAGTTGCTTTGTTTTTTCAATTACATTACTATTTATTTTTTCAATTTTAAAATGTATTTTCTTTCTTTCTTAAAAATAGAAAAGGGGAAATAAAAGTTGTTGTATCTGTGAGAGTGAGAGGTTTAAAATGCCAGATTTTTAAATTTGCTTGTTAATTTTACACTGAGAGTATAAAATTCCAGCATGGTGATGTTTTGCCTCCATATTTTACCGAGATGCCTGAGGATATGTGGCACAATAGAGGAGAGGCCAGACATGAATCTGTTTTACCACAACCCCAAACCTTCCTGGCTGTGTTTAGTTTGGACAGACAATCAAGTCATTCATTGCTGTCCCTCTGTCCTGAGAAGCTGCTGAGTGATTCACCACCTTGGGTTTCTCTTTAGAGAGAAGATGGAACATTTAGGGTCAGCCTGTGGTTGAATTAATTCCTGAAAATCCAAGCTGTGAATTCTCCAGAAGAGTCCAGGATGTGCCAAGTGAGCTTTACTCTCCTTTAGACACCTGCCAAAGGAGGGGACAGACACACAGACACACACAGGTGTAGGCTTGGAGAGTCCAAGAATTCTTAAACCCTCAGGAGAACCAGCAAAACTCCCAGTGCTGGCAAAAAAACCTTCACTTGGCCACATTTTCAGCAATGAGAACATTTTCTGACTTTGGAGTCTGCAAGTTGCACACCATAAGAGTTCTTTATGATTTATATGCTGTGAGCACAAGTTTCTATGGTGCTTCATTTCATATCATTTGTTATTGCCCTGAATGCTAAGCAGTATTTCTTATTGCCTGTATAAACTACACAACTACAATGATTTATTTCTTGAAAAAGTACCAAAATTTTATTTGATTAAAAAGCCTCACAAATCCCTTGAAATTATCAAGTACAGATTTTGTGACATATTTTTTTTTAAAAATTAATGTTCCTGAATATTTAATCTTTTATAATGTCATATATAAAGTCAAGTAGTTAACTGACATTTGGATTATGATTATGAAATGCTCCACAGCATAAAAAAATGTGGTTATTGTTTTTGTAGCACTGTACCCATGTATATGAAACTGCTGTAGGACCTTATGCCCCTCCATAAATCTTGTGGGACTGA
The DNA here is from genome assembly GCA_013398075.1 of Notiomystis cincta. Lineage (NCBI taxonomy): Eukaryota > Metazoa > Chordata > Aves > Passeriformes > Notiomystidae > Notiomystis > Notiomystis cincta. The sequence continues at coordinate 217,078 of VZRX01009959.1, forward strand.
AACATTAATAACTAAAATTAGTTAGTGATTGTGTTGTTAATGCTTTCAAAATGAAAAAGGGCTTAATGCTGCTTTGCTTGGAGGTATTAATGGCCACTGTTATGGGGGTTGTATGTTTTCTTTATTTGCAGTGCTGCTTAGTGGTGATGCATATACTCCCCTCTTTCATTTATGGTAAATACAAAGACCAATTAAGTGCTCCTTTGTGTGGTGATGGATGGAACAAAAGCCAGCTGGGACCTGAGGCAACGAGCTGTGCAAAGCTAATGAGCAAGGGGGCCAAATGGACACAGCCTTTCCTGGAGATTAATCACCAGCTCTGCTCTGACTGGTTGGTGGTTTATCCTTCTGTGGGTGTGAGGAGAAAAATTGAGGAAAAGCACTGCAAAAGGAGAGAGAGGCAGTGCTTGGCCCGGGAGAAAGCCAGGATAGGAGCTCCTAGTGGGAGTAGTGCTCACTGGGGAGGTAGACTTGGATTTCTGGAAAGAAAACCTTAATTTTTGGGGTGTTTTACTTGTGTGCTGAGAAAGCAGACTTGTCCTGTTTCTCCTTTTGTGGTAAATAAGCAGAACTGTATCCAAGAAACACTTGATTTGTCTCAGATTGTCTATTGGGAAAAAAAGTGGGCTACTGAGACCTGCCCCACCCTGGAGCAACCCCTTGGGAGAAAAGGGAGCACTGTGAGGAAATGGGAAATGTTTTGCTTTTCTTTTGTATTCCACGTGTCACAAAGTAGGCCAGGCATGGTGGGAATCAGGATATCAAAGGTGAGGGTGTTTATGGTTGTATTTAAAGTCCTAAAGCCAAAATTGCTGGATTACTTTATTTGCAGCAGTCGTGAGCAACACCAATGAACTGGGAGTGGAGCCTGAGTGCAGCTGGTGGCTCAGCAGACACATTAAAATTATCTACTATAGCATTTCAGTGTTATTATTTTTTTACTGGTACTGCTGAAAAAAGAGATTCAAGGATTTCTAGGATGAGGATGCAAAGGGTTCTCTGCAGGGAGAATAATTCTCAAGGGATTTGTTTCTGACATTGATGAGAGCAAGTTGAACACTTGGGATTTATGGTAACCTCCTGACAGCAAGAAAATGCCTTGGGGAGGTGGGCTAAAAATTGCCAACACACTCTTTGCTAAAGAATACTGGACTGTGTGAGTCATTTGGTATAAATACAGAATATTCCTTCTCAGCCCACCAAATTGCTTTCATGTTTACCCTATTTTAAAATTGTCTTCCTTACTCATGGATTTAAGAACATTTTGTTCACTACAACTTAGTCACAAATGTGTCCTGGTACAGTGACTACAAAAGTCCAGTTGGAAGAGCTGGTGGCTGTGATTTATTTCAATTAATATTTCAATGTAATTTTTATCTTTCACAGGAGTCATTGTTCTGAAGTCTTAAGCATTTCTGAGAGGCTGTTATTATTTGTTCCTTCAAAAATGTCATTGGTGGGGCAAACTGTTGTATCATGGTCTGCTTTTCCTAAGGAGAGTGGTCTGTCTTGACTGGTCTATTCATTTTTTCTTAGAGGTGCTCAGTTCAGTTGTGACAATGTAAAGGTATTCAGAGCACTGTGGCAAGTTTTTTCTTTGTATTTGTATGATTTCCCTTGATTTCTGTTTATATGATTCTATATCTAGAGGATTTCTCTTCCACTTTTAGTAGAAGGACACCAAAACTTCAGGTGAACAAGCCAGAGATGCCTGAACCTGAGGGTAAAACTCTCAGAAGAAAGTGTTATCTTGTTTTATTATCCCAATAATGAAATGGAAAAAGAGCTGCTTTCATCTGACAGCTGGTAGAGATTTTTGTTTAGAATAAGCAAAATTCTGCTCTGCTCAAAGGTTCTGCCACTTTCTCAGGATATGGGGGCTGCAGAATAGGAAAACCCTCTTGTGAATGGAAAGGAAAAGAAACTGCTGCCAAGCAGCTCACACAGCCCTGGTATGTAGTGAGTGTTCAAAGGCTGACAGTTCACCTGACCAGAGGTTCCAACCCACCTTGCAACAGCATTTCAGGACAAACTGATCTGGGATACTGAGTGGGAATAAGGAGAAGGAAAAGAAGCAGTGATTCTGTAGTTGATGGCTTAGTTTAAAAAGCAAACAAATCCTACTTCAAGAGAATACTGAATTTCTTCCCTTTTAATGGAAACAGCACCAGCACATCCTGCCTCCCTTCCTGTGCCTGCATTTGCCTTGTTTTCTATGTGAAGTTCTGCCCCAGGTCTGCTCCTGAACCCTGCAAGACCCCGTGTGTGTCCCAGAGCTGCAGCAGCAGGGCTGGACCCACTCTGGCTGCACACCAGCTCTGAGCCGTGAGGAGATCCAGGCTCCAGGTCCCTGCAGCCCCAGGCAGACAGGTTTGCTCTGAGCTCTGCCATGCAGGGACATCTTACAGGGCAGCCAAGGGAGGGATTTTCATTGCCAGGCTACAAGAATCCTTGTCAATCCCTTCAGGAAGGACAGCCCTAAAAGTACTCCCAAAAGGCATCACCTGCTGCAGGGATGCTTTTTGTGTACTCATCCCCCTGGTACATATAAACTCTGAACAACCCCTCCAATATATAACATTTAGGTCTGACTTCATTAAGCTGGAGCCCAAGCTGAGGATGTTGGCCAAAAATCCCATCTGGCCACTTGGCCCTGGCTGGGCTGCAGTGAGGAGCTGGCAGGGCTGGGTGGGTTCTGCATGGAAGTGGAGCAGATCTGGTCCCTGCCCTGGTCCCTGCCCTGGTCCCTGCCCTGGTCCCTGCCCTGGTCCCTGCCCTGGTCCCTGCCCTGGTCCCTGTGGTTTCACAGGGTCCCTCAGTGGGGTAAGTGACTCTGTGTTTTGGCTTAGGGGCTCCTGGGGTCAAGCTGTGTTAATGTGTTTTGGCTGTGAGGGGACATCCCAGGCAGAGAGGGAGGAGGAACTGCTGCTGGAAATTTAAATGGTACCTGTGGAGGCTCTGAGACTTGAGTGAGATTTCACAGGTGAGAGCCATTGCTCAGTGTGTATTCCTGCTTCTGGGGGCTTGGAATAAATCCCCTCATCCTCCACAGAACCTTGATATAGATAGATGCAGTGCCTGCTATTGCAGCTAAGTATTCAGAGACAAATACTCCTCAGCAGAGCATTGAGGGGGTGAAGAACAAAAAATTTCGAATTTGAACTGAATGTTTTGACTTCTTAGCTTGAACTGTCTGTTCAAGGGCTGTGGGAGGTCACCCTCCTGTCCCCACGGTGTCACCTCACATGATCTGGAACTGAGTGATGTTTTATGAGGCGTCTTTTCTGAAGCACGAAATGGAGTCAATACGTGAGAATCTCGCCTTTCATTTCGCAGGAGAGCAGGGAGGAGAGGGCGTGGGAGGGAAAGGCGTGCGCTCAAACCAGCTCAAAATAAAGATCAGAAAGCAAATAAAAAATAAAAAAATTCCCACAGACTTAATATTTTTAAGCCTATGTGACTTTTTAAGCCAGCCACCTGACTTTGGGGAGGGGAAGGGGGCTGACTCACGATATTTGAATACTACAGATTGGCGGTGCCGAGGCTCGGCGGGTGTAATTACTGAGAGCGAGTGAATTGCCTCCCTCGGATCCTGGACGGGAGTAGTAGAGCAGAGGAGGAGCTGTGACTCAGACGTGGGGATGTGTGTGAGTCACCGTGACTCCTGCTCGGTAATTGCTTGCTTAGAGCAGCACTTGAAACCTCCCTGTCCATCCCCAGCGAGAGCTGGGTGCTCGCAGCACGTAGGGATAGGGCTCTAAAAGAAATACTGTTGCTGCTTCAGGAAAAGAACATTTTGCTGTCTTACAGGTGAATTAGAACCCAAATGGAAATGTTTTGATTCCCTTGCCATCACACAGGCTGATTTCAGTATTTACATGAACTCTGACCCCCAGGTGCTTGTGAAGCAGACATCAGCATGGC
>VZRX01009960.1:191-12906 GCA_013398075.1 Notiomystis cincta
GAAAGGGAAAGGGAAAGGGAAAGGGAAAGGGAAAGGGAAAGGGAAGGTACGCACACAGCACATCCAGGAGGACATCGGGAGAGCTGCGGCTGCCGCCCGCGGTTCTGGCCCGGCACCGGTAGAGCCCGGCGTCCCTGCTGGCCACCGGCCGCAGCACCAGCGAGGTGGCTGAGCCCTCGGCGATCTGCTGCCCGTTGTGGTACCAGGTGACATTGGGGACAGCCGGGGAGCCGCTGCTCAGGTGACAGGTGAGAGTGGCTCTGTCACCCTCCAGCACGCGGGAGGACGGGGACACGGTGACATTGGCAGCTGCGGGCAGGAGGAAATGGGGTCTGGCGTCAACGGTGGGGTGACAACGCCCAAAGCCACCAAAGGAGGGTGTGGATACTCCAGAGGGCAAATTCCAGCTGATCCCACAGTGCCATGGTGGGGACAGCTCTGAGCCTGGCAGTGCCACCAGCCCAGGAACATCCCTTGGTCATATTTTACTCAGTGTCCCTGTCACATAGAGCCAGGGAATTCCCACCGGGAGCTGGAGTGTCATGAGGGAGCCTCCGTGGCTGGATTTCATGGACATGTGGCATTTCCATGTGGCATTTCCATGTGGCATTTCCATGTGGCATTTCTGCTCCTCCTGCCACCATCTCCCGAGCTTGTCCCCTTCCCCAACATTCCCTCCCCACGCTCCCCTCTCCCAGAACATTCCCAGATGCCACAATCCTCTCCCCTCTCCCCACTCACTGTCAGCCTTGAAATCCACAGTGGCGCTGGCGCTTCCCTGGGAATTCCCAGCCTGACACGTGTAAATCCCCTCATCCTCCACCACCACATCCCGGATTTCCACCTTCAGGCTGTTGTAGGACCTGGTGACGTGGACCCTGGGGTTGGTGGCTTGGGAACAGCCCTGGGTGCAGGCGATGACATCGTCCGCTCTCTGGAGGGTCAGGTTGGATTCGGGATCACTCTCCACGGAGCACTGGATGATGCCCAGGTGCCCTCCCTGGCTCTGCAGGAACGAGCTCAGCACCGGCTGCCTCGGGGGGTCTGTGGGGCAAAACTGGGTCCATGAGGTTGGGAAAACTTCCAGAATCCAAGGGATTGGTGCTTGCAGTGCCACCTGAGCATCCAGGTTGGGTGGGGTTTGGAATAATTTGGGATAGTAGGAGGTGTCACTGCCCATGGAATGAGGAGGGCTTTGGGTCTCCCAGACCAAATAATTTGTGGCTCTATGGCCATTTATTGTTCTTAAAATTCTTGGGAAAGTGGGAATTCTCCCAATTCCTCCACCCCCGAGCTCCTAGATTTACTCGCCAAAGGGCATTTTCCATCCTCCCCACATTCCCGCCCAAGAGCTCCTTGGCCATGGCTGGTGGGGATGGGAGAAACCTTGGGATGGGAGCAGCCCAGGACCCCCCACCCAGCGCCAGGACCCTCTGGAATTCCTTCAGGACACTCACAGAGCACTCGGAGTGGGACAGCCTCCGACATGTCACTGCCGTTCCCGTTCTGGACCTGGCACTGGAAGGCGCCGGCGTCGTCGCCGCGGACGGACGGGAATTGCAGGGTCGGGAATGAGCTCTCCTGGAGCCTCCGGCCGTTCCTGAACCAGGTGTAGAGCGGCTCCTCTGCCGTGTCCCCTGTCCCCACGCAGGTCAGGGTGACCGCAGTCCCCTCCGGCACCTCCGCCGAGGGCTGGATCAGGAGCTCTGCAGCTGGAGGAGGGGTAGGAGAGGGATATCAGGGAAGGAGGGAATTCCTTCCAATGGATCCATCCAGGAAAAATTCCCTGTTGGCTTCCCTGAGTCCCCTCCCTCACTGGAGGTCTGTGGGTCTTTGGGGGTGACATTCCCTGAGGACACTGCATAGGCCAAAGGGGCCTTTCCGGACCCTTTCCTATTTTTCCAAGTTTTATCCAGGTTTTATCCAGGTTTATCCAGGTGAGTTTTTCCCAAGACAGACCCTGTCGCCTTTTCTCACTGTTTGGGCCTTGTCCAGCTTCCAGTTCCCCACCTGGACACCCAAATCCAGGTTTGTTTTTTCTGGAATTGGACCTTGAGGTCTCTTTTAGGGTTATTTTGGCCATCCTAAAGGATGTTCCTCTTGGAGGTGGATTTGGGGGCCTTTCTCTCCTTCTGCTGCCTCTGTCACCCCAAATTATCCCGATTTGGGGGTCGGGGGACAGGGCAGGTCCCCACCAGGAGAGATGGGGCAGAAAAGTTTGGATAAATCTTCTGATTTTTGGCATTTTGGAAAACAAAACCCACTTTGGAAAACAAGACCAGGAACGCCTCCAGCTCCAAAAGCGGCTCTGACCCCACCGAGGAGGGGACGCCACACAAGCCCCAGGACACCGATGTCCCCCAGTGCCACCACAGGGGCCCCTCCAATTTTGGGGGGTTCATCATCACCCCAAAACCGAGAGCACCCCGGGACTCACCGCGGGTCACGAGGACCTTGGTGGCGCTGGCATTGCCATGGACATTGCTGGCGGTGCAGCCGTACTTCCCGCTATCCTGGGGTCCCGCATCCCGGATTTCCAGGCGCAGGGAATTGCGGGAGGCGGTGACACCGAGCCGCTGGCTCAGCGCCACCTGTGCCCCGCTGGTGGCCAGCACGGCGCCGTCGCGGTCGATGGTCAGGGTGGCCGGAGGGTGGCTGTCCACGGTGCAGCGGACAATGACCAGCCGGCCACCCTGGGTCTCCTGGAAGAGCGTGAGGGTGGGAATTCGGGGTGGATCTGTGGGATGGGAGAGGATGCTGAGGTCGGGATGTCCACGTGGTGTGGCCACAGAGAAAACTCCTGTCCTGTGTTCAGGGACAACTTTCACTATCCCAGGTTGCTCCAAGCCCCATCCAACCTGGCCTTGGGCACTTCCAGGGATGGGAATTGTCACCCCACCCACCCTGGATGTCACAGTCTGCTTGTCCCCTGTGTCACCAGGTCTGATTTACCCCCAAATTGTCACCACCAATCCACGGCTGGGTTATTTTCCCGCCGCAAAACCTCCTGAGGTGTTCTTATCCCACTGGATTCTCCAGGAGAAACCTCCCCAGATTTCACGGAATGGAGTGGGATTAGTGGTGGACAGGCCCTGCTGCACAAATGTCACTTAATGCCACCTTCACATCTGGCTCATGGCCAAAATCTGTTGTATCCTCTCAAAATTCAACCAGCAGGGCTGACCCCCTCCCATCTGTCCCTGGGGCACTGGGGAAGAGGCTTTGCCGTGATTTTTTTGGGGGATTTCCTGGATTTTGGGGGTTTGCAGATCCCCGTGTGGCAGGAGCCGGTGGCACTCACACGTCACGCTGAGGCTGATGGCCTGGGCCGTGTCACTGCCCTGGCCATTGGTCACTTGGCAGGAGTAGTAGCCGGCGTCACCAGCGGTCACCGCGGGGAAGAGGAGGGTGTGGGCAGGGCCCTCCTTGAGCCACGCGCTGTTCTTGTACCAGGTGTAGGTCAGCTCCTCGGGATGTCCCTCCCGCCCGGGGACATCGCAGGACAAGGTGGTGGCCGTCCCCTCGCGCACCTCGGCCGCGGGGCTGGCCGAGATCTCTGCGGCTGAGGGACAGGGGCCACGGTCAGGATGGCCCTGGAGGCAGGAAAACAGAACCTCCCACCCCAAATCCCCCATCCCAAAGCTTGGGAGAAGATGGGAGCCCCTCAGGGGTGACAACAGAGCTGGGGGACATTGGGGTTTGTCCCCTGCCACCAGCTGGGGACACTTGGCTTTGGAGCGAAGCCACGGGGGCCAAACTCATGGTGGGTGGGGAGGGGTCCTTCACCTCTCAGGGTGGGATTTGAGTGGAGTGGAGGGGAGATGCTCCCTGTGGGATTCCAGCACAGGCAAGAAAGGCTGGGATTTATCTTTGCTGTGGGATTCTGGTGGGAAAAGGAGTCTCTTCCCTTCCCTGTGGGAGTGGGAAGGCCCTGGCACGGAATTCCCAGAGAAGCCGTGGCTGCCCCTGGATCCCTGGAAGTGTCCAGAGCCAGGCTGGATGGGACTTGGATCCACCTGGGATGGTGGAAGCTGTCCCTGCCCATGGCAGGGGTGGGAATGATCCATAAGGTCCCTTCCCACCACAGCTCTGGGTCTCCACGATTGCCCTTCCCAGCTCTGCTCCCTGCCCTTGGCTGGAAATCCCTCCCAGTTTTCTGGGATCACAAAGACAAGGAAGGGACACAGGTGTGACACAACGGGGCCACCACCCTCCTCCCACACCCCAATTTCCAGACCTCCAGCAGCCACCTCCATCCCCATCCCAATGTGGGGATGTCGCTTAAGCTCCTGTGTCACTTACAGAACACGTGCAGGGTGACAGGAGGTGACACCCCGGCGCCCAGGGCGTTCTGGGCCTCGCAGTGGTACCGCCCGTGGTCCTCGCGGCGAACCCCCGGCAGCGCCAGCACCCGCTCGGTGCCCACGGCCACCCCGTCCTTGTACCAGAGGTACCCCGAGACCGGGGGGCGGCTGCTGCCAACTCCGCAGCTCAGCGTCACTGTGTCACCCACGCCGATGTTCCCCGAGGAAGGGCTCAGCGACACCTGGGTGTCCTTGGGGGCGTCTGCAGGCGGGGGGGACAGAGGGACACGGTGGGCACACGGTGCTGCCACCACCTTGGGGCAGGGAGAAGGGGAGGAGGTGGGTGACAGGAGGTGGCACTTAAGGGACAGACACGGCCAGGGAGCGGGAAAGGCGGGAGGAAAGTGTTTGGATTGATGAGAGGAAGGAAGGGGAGGCAGGAAGGGGTCCCGGCCGTGGTGGCCGTGGCAGAGGTGTCCCCTGTCCCCACCCCACGTACGCCTGACCCGCAGCACCACCTCTGTGCTCGCCCGCCTGGATCTGCTGGACACCTCACAGAGCAGCTTCTTGGAATGGTCCTTCCAGGAGAAGGAGCTGGTCAGGTTCACCTGGTGGCCGACCCCGCTGGTGTCCAGCTGGACGCGGCCGGACACCTCGGACACCCGGGGGTCGTAGCCCTCCCAGTGCAGGACGATGTCATCCCAGGGACAAACGTAGGGCGTGGAGCACTGCAAGGTGGACCTTTGTCCCTCGGTCTGCTCCTCGCTGCCGATGACACTGGGAGGCTCCAGATCCTCTGGGATGGAGAGCAGAAGGTGGGATGACCACACGGAGCAGGGAGGAAGGGAATTTTTCTGGAATTTCTACGTTTTACCCACCTGAAACGCTCAGCGTCACATCCCGTCCTGCTGACCAGCGGTCACCGTTGATGATCTCGAAGCGGAACCTGTAAGGGCCGCTGTCCCCTGGTGTCACCCCCCGCAGCAGCAGGGTGCAGTTCCGGGCCGAGGGGTCCCCCAGGAGCTGGGCACGACCCCCAAAATGAGGATCCACGTCCTGGGGGGCGGTGGAGTGGAACACCAGGGTCCGCTGGCCGTCGTAGTCCTTGTACCAGATGGCCACGATGCCGTTGGCGGCTGTCACGTCCGCGGGGTAGCTGAAAGTGCAGGGGACAACCAGGCAGGACCCCCCACTGGCCTGCAAGGACTCGGGGTAGGAGACCCCCCAGGAGCTGAAGGCTGAGGGAAAATCGGAATCAGTGAGCCAGAAGTGTCCTCACTTCCCCCACGCTGGGGACACGTCACCGTCCTCGACAGGGAAGGTGGGAGAGGAGGTGGGACCTGGGATTAACCCCCCAAGAGGAGGTTTTGGGGTGGAGAAGGGGGAGGTAACCGGGAAAAGCTGGATCTTTTGGGCCTCAATAATGAGGAAAAAGGGGGAAGTGACCTCCTGGCCTCCCAAATTTATTTCCTCACCCCCTCTCCTCACCCTGGCTCCTTGTCCTTGCTGCTGTGGCCTGGCTGTCCCCTTGTCACCACATCCCTGCCCGCCAGGAGGAGGGGACACGTGTGGGATCATGGCATGTGCCAGGAGCAGCCTTGAGATGCCCTAAATTCCTGCCAATCCCTTGGGCACCATGTCCAGCTCCCACTCCTGCCCATCCCGGGGCCAATCCCGGCCTCCAGCCCCGCAGGGGACAATCCCAGGGGTGTCACCGTCCCCATACCTGGTGGCACGAGGCTGGCCAGGAGCACGAGGCAGCGGGGCAGGCGCATGGTGGCACTGCAGGGGGACACGGGGGACAGGGGGCACACGGGGTCACGGCGGCACAGGGGACCCTGGGGACGAGAAGAGGTGGCTGAGGACCTTGGAATGTGTGGGGTGGATCCCTGTGGGATAAATCCCGTTGGAAACGTGGATGGAATTGGAACAGTCCCCAAGAGATGGAGGAAAAAAGAAGGGAAGGGAAAAGGGGAAAGGAGAAAGGAGAAAGGGAAAAGGGAAAAGGGAAAAGGGAAAAGGGAAAAGGGAAAAGGGAAAAGGGGAAGGAAGGAAAAGGAAAAAAAGGAAAAGAAAGACAAAAATAAAAAGAAATAAAAGGACTAAAAAGAGGAAAAGAAAAATGAAAAGGAGAAGAGAGGAAAAGAAAAAGGAAAAGCAGAAGAAAGGAAAAAAGGAAAATAAAAAGGAAAAAGGAAAAAGGAAAAAGGAAAAGGAAAAAGGAAAAGGAAAAAGGAAAAAGGAAAAAGGAAAAAAGGAAAAAGGAAAAAGGAAAAAGGAAAAAGGAAAAGGAAAAGGAAAAAGGAAAAGGAAAAGGAAAAGGAAAAGAAGAAGAAGAAAAAGAAGAAAAAGAAGAAAAAGAAAGAAAAAGAAAAAGTAAAGAAGAGGAAGAAGAGGAAGAAGATGAAGAAGAAGAAGATGAAGAAGAAGAAGATGATGAAGAAGAAGAAACCAAGAAAAGGAAGAGAAAAAAAAAGAAAAATAGAATTATTTGAAAGGCTCTACATCTTTTTTCAGCTCCAGACAAACTCCTGACATTCCTTTCGACTTCAACCCCCATCATTCCGTGATAAACCGGAATAATTTCGGCCTGAATTTTTCCTCGATACCACGGAAATCAGTGATCGGACTGCTGTGAATTCAGATCCTCCTCCGAGAACTCCCGGATATCTCCCTGAGGAACAAGGCCGCTCCCAACCCCCCGCTCCGGCCTTTCCCTCTCCACCATTCCCCCTTTGCCGATACCTCCTTTCCCCACATCTGTATCCAATTTCCTCACTGCTCCTTGGATTTCGGGGTGGATTTCCCGCTCCAGAGAGCTTTGCTTGGGATTTTTCCCAGACTGTGAGCACCAGGAATGGCTGGGGTGGCCCCTGGGTGTCGATGCTCGGAGGGGGGGACGATGTGGAGCCACAGATTGTCACGGGATTGGTGCCGGAAGAGGAAGGAAGAGCCGGGATCCAGCCCCCAACTGGAGCCGGTGCCAAGTTTCGTTTCTTCTCCCGGGTTTCTCCCAGTTTCAATTCCTGGGGGCCCCTCAGGCCAGGATGGGAACCCTCGGGATGGGGATGGTGGTGGGGCCCTGCTGCTCCTGGAATTCTGAGGGTTGTAAAGTCTTCTAGGAAAACATTTTAGGTGTTGGGCTGGATGGGGCTCGGAGCGACCTGGGGAGGGGAAGGTGTCCCTGCTGTCCCTAAATGGGATTTAAGGGATGGGTTGGGATGGGAGGGGTTGAAATCTCATCTCATTCCCATGGGCAGGGACACCTCCCACTATCCCAGGTGGATCCAAGTCCATCCAACCCGGCCTTGGACACTTCCAGGGATTCAAGGGGCAGCCACAGCAAATCTGGGAATTCCATTCCAGGATCTCTCCATCCTGCCAGCCAGGAATTTTTTCCCACTATCCCACCTATCCCTGCAGTTTAAGAGTCACCCACTGGCACTGGAATGAGTGAGGAGAGGGGACGCTGCCAGTGTGGGACCCTTCAGCTCCATCACATCCCAAAAACCAGAAAAACTGGGACCACGGGGTGCTGGGACACCATTCCCTGGGATAACAGGTGGATGCGACCCACCCCACACCTGGATCTGATTCCTGCACTTCCAAGTACTTCCCTGGCTCCCAGCAGGAGACGGACGAGGCTCATCCCAAAGGGCTCCTCCGTGAGCCACCCCCACCCCTCATCCCAGACCCCACCCCCTGTGCCCGGAATTCCTGTCCTTTCCCATCCCACGGCTTTACCTGGTGGTGGCGGTGGCCCCGGCAGTGCCACCTCGGGAGCGGTGGCTCTGGGAAGCCGCCTGTCCCCACGCTCAGGGACGTCCCTTTATCCACGGGGGGATGGGGGAGCCCCAAACCGCAGCACTTCCCTCTGTAGTGTCCCTGCTCTGATTTTGGGAAGTGGCGACAGCGGCGGCTTCTCTCTAATTCCGGGTTTTTGGGGCCAGGGAGGGTTTGGAGCACTCCAAAGTCTCCAGTTGGTGGGGCTTGGGGCAGGGTTGGTTTTGTTCCCTGTGGGAACGGTTTGGGATTTGTGCTGATAATTTGGGAATGTTTTTGTTGTGTCTTGGATGGAGCCGAGGGTGGCTCTGCTCTCACCCTGCCAGGAAGGGGCTGGGATGGCAGCGGGAATTGGGGGAACACAGCCAGGAAAACCAATCCCAGCCCACCTCAGGGATATCTGGGATCATGTGGCTCCATGTTCAGTGGATGAACTGGGAAAGAAGGAAAAGGGAATGTTGGGAGTGACGGTGTTTGTCATCCTGAGTCACCAAGATGGATCCTGGTTGTCCTGGGAATGCTGAATGCTCCAAGGGCTGGAGCCCCTCGGCTCTGGGAGAGCTGGAGAAGGGAAAATTCCAGGGAAAACCTCAGAGCCCCTTGCAGGGCCTGAAGGGGCTCCGGGAGAGCTGGAGAGGGACTGGGGACAAGGGATGGAGGGACAGGACACAGGGAATGGCTTCCCACTGGGAAAGGGGAGAGTGGGTTAGGTGGGATCTTGGGAAGGAATTCCTGGCTGGGAGGGTGGGGAGAGGCTGGGCTGGAATTCCCAGATTTTCTGAGACTGCCCCTGGATCCCTGGGATTGTCCAAGGGCAGGTTGGACACTGGGGCTGGGATTCACCTGAGATGGTGGGAGGTGTCCCCAAAGGCAGGAGAGGGCTCTGCCAGAGGAAATTCCCAAAGGAATTCCCAGCGGGGCACCAAAGCTGTGGGGATGTAGAGGCTGATCCAGCTCTCCTGGAGCAGGATCCAGATCCAACCTCTGGCACCTGGAGCAAAGGCACCTGGCGTGGTGGCACTGGTGGCACTGGGTGAGGCCGGCCCGTGGTGACCGCTCGGGGTCAATGTCCGGCCTTGTGCCCAGAGTGTGGGAAAGTGCCCTGCCGGACCTCGGCCCCTCCCCGGCCGCGCCAGGGCCGTGCCAGGCGGGATTGCTGAGTCAGCGGGGAGATGCCCACGGCCCCTGGGATCCCCCCGGCTGTGCCACCCACCGGGAAACGGACCAGACCCCACTGGGGGGTTACTGGTGTGGGGCACTGCCAGGCCTGGGGGGTCTTGGTGTGGGGCTTTTGGATTTGGGAGCTGTGCCAGGTCTGGTGGGCTCTTGGATTTGGGAGCTGTGCCAGGCCTGATGGGCTCTTGGATTTGGGAGCTGTGCTAGGCCTGGTGGGATCTTGGATTTGGGAGCTGTGCCAATCCTTGTGGGCTCCTGGATTTGGGAACCGTGCCAGTCCGTGGCACCGTGGTGGGATCTTGGTGTGGGGGTTGTGCCAGTCCTGGTGGAAACCATGGAATGAGGGGGCTATGCCAGGCCTGCCTGTTCTTGGAGTTGGGAATTCTGCCAAGCCCAGTGGGCCCTTGGATCTGGGAGCTGTGCCAATCCTAGTGGGATTTTGAATCTGGGAGCTGTGCCAATCCCAGTGGGATCTTGGATCTGGGAGCTGTGCCAGTCCTAATGGGATCTTGGATTTGGGAACTGTGCCAGTCCCAGTGGGCTCTTGGATTTGGGAGCTGTGCCAGTCCTGGTGGGCTCCTGGATTTGGGAATTGTGCCAGGCCTGATGGGCTGTTTTTGTGGGGGCTCTGCCAGTCCTGGTGGGCTGTTGGTGTGAGAGCTGTGCCAGTCCCAGTGGGCTCCAGGATTTGGGAGCTGTGCCAGTCCTAATGGGATCTTGGATTTGGGAACTGTGCCAGGCCCAGTGGGATCTTGGATTTGGGAACTGTGCCAGGCCCAGTGGGATCTTGGATTTGGGAGCTGTGCCAGTCCTAGTGGGATCTTGGATCTGGGAGCTGTGCCAGTCCCGGTGAGCTCCTGGAACAGGGAGCAGTGCCAGTCCTGGTGGGGTCCTGGAATTAGGACCTATGCCAGGCCTGGTGGGCTGTTGGTGTGGGAGCTGTGCCAAACCCAATGGACTCTTGGATTTGGGAGCTGTGCCAATCCCAGCAGACTCTTGGATTTGGGAACTGTGCCAGTCCTGGTGTGCTGCTGGTGTGGGGGCTGTGCCACTCCTGGTGGAATCTCGGAGCTGGGAGATGTGCCAGGTCTGGTGACTTTTGGAAGTGGGAACTGTGCCAAGCCTGGTGGGTTGTTGGAGTGGGGACTGTGCCAAAACTGATGGGCTCCTGGATTTGGGAGTTGTGCCAATCCTTGTGGGCTCCTGGATTTGGGAACCGTGCCAGTCCCAGTGGGCTTTTGGATTTGGGAACTGATCCAGTCCCAGTGGGCTTTTGGTGAGAGGAACTCTGCCAGTCTTGCTGGGGTCTTGGTGTTGGAGAGGCTGTGCCAATCCTGGTGGGATCTTGGATCTGGGATCTGTGCCAGTCCTGGTGGGATCTTAGAGTTGGGAACTGTGCCAGTCCCAGTGGGCTCTTGGATTTGGGAACTGTGCCAGTCCCAGTGGGCTCTTGGATTTGGGAGCTATGCTTGTCCCGGTGAGCTCCTGGAACTGGGATCTGTGCCAATCCCGTGCCAGGAGCACCGTGCACTGTCCTGGCACCAGGAGATCTCCCTGTGATCCACCCGGAGCAGCCACCTGGCCCTGAGCCTGACCCGGATCCAGCCCCTGCTCTGCCCCCGCTTCTGGAGCCTCCTCTTCCCTTCTGCTTCCCCCGGCGGGAATTCCCTGGGGGCTGGGAATTGCCCTCCCTCGAGCTCTGGGCGCTGCCAGCTCCGGATGGGACCCCTGGATCCACCGGGACATTCCCATGGTGGGCAGCAGTGGGATCCAGAAGGAGCCGTTTGCTCCCAGTCCCTTTCCATGGATACCCACACCCTTTCCCAGGACACCCAGGAGCCTCTGGAGCCTCACCCCATGCCAGGCACCTGGGGACCAGTTGTCCCAGCTCTCCCAGCTCCACGGAAGTTCAGGAGCTTCCGGAGCCCTCCGGCTCTGGGCCGTGCGTGGGCAGCATCCGGGGCACGGCCCCGTCCAGTTCCTCTTTCCAGGCCCCGGGGTGGGAGCAGCTGGAAAAGGGAACCGTCCTGGGAAGCTGAAATGAATGGGAAACCAGGGAAATCAGGGAAATCAGGGAGCAAAGGGATGGAAAACCCTACGGGTGTCTCCTGGGGAGGGAGTGATGTCTGTGCCATAGCC
Organism: Notiomystis cincta; assembly: GCA_013398075.1. Taxonomy (NCBI): domain Eukaryota; kingdom Metazoa; phylum Chordata; class Aves; order Passeriformes; family Notiomystidae; genus Notiomystis; species Notiomystis cincta. Next base: position 11,594 of record VZRX01009960.1, read on the forward strand.
TGGGATTGGCTTCCTCCTGGGAATGGGCATCTTCCTGGGAATGAGAACCTTCCTGAGGACCAGGATCCTTCTGGGAATGAACATCTTCCAGGGGAGCAGAACCCACTTGGGGACCTGAATCCTCCTGGGACCAATATCCGGGAATAAGAACCTTCTCAAGGATCAGGATCCATCTGGGAATAAGCATCCTCCTGGGAGGAGCATCCCCCTGGGAATGAGAACCTTCCTGAGGATCAGGATCCTTCTGGGAATGAGCATCTTCTTGGGAATGAGCATTTTCTTTGGAATGAGCATCTTCCAGGGAACCAGGACCCACTTGGGGACCCGAATCCTCCTGGGACCAACATCCTTCTGGGAATAAGAACCTTCCCGGGGATCAGGATCCATCTGGGAATGAGCGTCCTCCTGGGATGAGCATTTTCTTTGGAATAAGCCTCTTCCTGGGGACCAGGATCCACCTGGGGACCAGGATCCACCTGGGAATGAGAACCTTCCTGGGAATGAGAACCTTCCTGGGAACCAACATTCTCCCGAGGACCAGCATTTTCCCTGGGATCAGCATTTTTCTGGGATAAATCCCCCCTTGCCCCGCTCTCACTCCCGGGGCGGGGGGAGCGGAGTCCAGGGCGGGCTGCGGGAGTGAGAGCGGCTCATTCCATGCCCAGGAGGAATGTGGGATGGGCGGCGCGCCGGAGAGATAACCGGGAATTCGGGTGTGGGCTGCGTGCAGGGAGAGGAAAACAGCGATGGGAAGAGTGGGAATAAATCACCCGTCCTGTGGCGGGTGCGGGCTGTGCCAGGGACCCCGGGCCTCACCCCAAATCCAGGGCAAAACTCCGTATTCCCTGGAAAACCGTTCCTTTCCATTTCCCAACGCGGAGCAGCGGCCGTGGGGGGAGCGGGAGGAAGGGGGGGCAGCGCTGTGGGATGGGGTCGATGTCCCTGGAGCCCCTCCCGCGTTCCCCCCTTTCCCTTTCCTGGCGTGAAATTTGAAGGAAAAGGACAAATCGAACAAACCTGGGCTCGGCGGGGACCCCGCGGCACCGTCCCAGCGCCGGCACCTGAGTCAACACAGACTGGTTTTCTCTGGCTGGGGAGGACTGGGAAGCGCTCTCCCAGCCGTGGGGGGTTCCAAACCGAGGGAAAAAGTTGGGAATCCCGGCTGCCGGGGCGCTCCGGGAGCAGCGGGACATTCCCGGCGTCTCCATTGCCGCTTCTCCGAGCCGGACAGATGTGGGGGACTCCCCGCGCCGAGCACATCTGGATTCCCTCCGGCTGGAATGCGCGGGGGTTCCGAAGCGGGGGTGGGCAGG